>JAPFFP010092397.1:0-16619 GCA_026153255.1 Solanum medicagineum
AATTTAGCATCAATTGGTCCAAATCATGTCATGTTCCATTTGCATTGTGCCAATATTGTAAGGTGTGGGGTGTTACAGTAATAATATGCTATGAGACTTGTTTGGGGTTCCTTCGGGTTCTCCATTCGTCGGTCACGTCTAGGCCCTAGGCCTTGGTCATGAAAAACTTGGTATTACAACACTAGGTTGATAGATCCTTGGAGTCCAACACACTACGTCAATTAGAGTCTTATTCATGGTTGTGTTGTGCACCATAACTATGAGTAGGAGGCTATAAGACGTTTTAGAAAATGTTTAACTTCTTCATGATCCATGTCGTGCGATAGAGTTAGGTCCCCTAGGGCTTATTGCTAACCTCTAACTGCTCTAACCGCTGCATTTTAGGATGTTCTCAAGTTAGTCAGGATGGTTCTCAAATTTAGGTATGTAGGTTTCATCTGTTGGGCCCTTTCACCCGTGGAGTCCAACCTTCCTGTTTATGAAAATTATACTATTTCAAGTTGTATTACTTATGGGTATCTATTGTTATTGTGATGTTTTGATATGATTTACAAGTTACCCATGATAGGGTTTCACCATGATGTTTTTAGGCTGATTTACATGATTTTAAGATGCATTGATTTCACTATTTCATGATCTATGCTCTTGCATTTTGCATGATTTCAACATGTACTCATATGTGCCCACCAAGTTTTCGATGAAATGTCAAGCCAATAATTCGCAAGTTATGTATATGTTTTACAATTCAAGTGACTTCATCATGAAAATAGGCTATCAAGTATGTTATGAATTCATGAAATTATCTATGATTATGCAAGTATGAAGTTAAGCCCTATTTTTCAGATTTTACCTCTTGTGAGCCATTCATGTTAAAGCAATGGTTCATGTATGATTATGATCTATTCTTATGTTTCAAGTTGGCAAGTATGTTTAAGAGCTACTCATGTCATGATTCTGTGTTTATTACAAATTGTTAAAGTTATGATTATTTGAAGTATTCTGTGGGATTAGACTTAGCACCGATGGATTGGATGTCAACGTGGACTATCTTCAAGGGTCCATACTCCTTTACTCAAATAATGTGCCAGCATAGGATTATATTATACCCTTGCTATACTAGTGGATCCATATAGTGCACTTATCATGAAATCTACCCCGAAATGGGATAGGTTCAAGTAAGGGGGATTACTTCTTCAAAATGGGATTGGCTCCCGTAAGGTGGAGTATGGTTTACCTTGGCAAGTAGACCACCTCTTTACCACTGAGGGGTAATCATCGGGATTCCAATTTGTATCTTGCTTGGTCTTATTCTTTTTCGATTGAGGTCTCTTCCCACATATTTATCATGTCCTACAAAAGTTGAATGATTTATAAGCATGTTTTACTTCAAACTTTGATCATACATGCCATGATTGAGATTATGCTTACCTATTGCCTATTATAATAAATTTTTACTATATTGTCTTATGTCTCTTTGCATTGCATCCTACATACTTAGTACATCTCAATGTACTAACACATACTTTATGGCTACATGATATCACCATGTAGGGACCGGAGCTCGTCTTGATCATACTCCATGTGGCTAGTGAGAGTATTCGAAGATAAGTTTGGTGAGTCCTCAAGTTCTGGGACACTAGCTACTTTATCTCTCTATCTCTAAGATTTATTTATGTTGAACATTTGACATTATGAGGGTGAGCCCGGAAAATGTATTGACCCCCGCTCCATTGTAAGTTTAGAGGTGTTGTTGGAATATTATGATGTATTTATGCTATAAGCTTGACTCTTTATGCTTTTATGATATCAAAGACTTCTCTTAGTCCCGCTTTCGCTTTTATATTTTCTCTTGTTGTTGTTTACTTTGCTTCCGCGACCAAGGATGTGTGATTGATATGCTAAGAAGCTTGTTTGGGTCCCTTTGGGTTTGCATTCACCGTGTCACGTCTAGGCTCAAGGCTTAGGTCATGACACTCACCGATTCTCAGTTTACTACATGGTGTCAGAGTCTGAAGGTTCTGAGTCTCTAGAAAATATTAGTTCAGCTTCTCTCTTCTATCTCTGGTTGAATTTGTGAATCTAGTCTTCTGTATCTTGATAGAATTGACTGATATCTTGCTTATGCTACAATCTCTTGAATAATGTAGACTGGACGTGCTAATGGTGCCTTATAAGATTTGGGTACAAATATAGGGAATATATATCACGACCCAAGCCTAGGGCCTAGATGTGACACAGCGAATGGGAATCCCAAAGGAACCCCCAAACAAGCCTCTTAGCATATCATTACACATCCTTGGTCGCAAAAGCAATTATACATCAAGAATAGATAAAAAAAGGGGAAATACAGGGCTAAGGGACATCTTTTATACCATAAAATCATAGAAAGTCAAAGCATAACATTAATACATCATAATGTTCCGACAGCACCTCTAATACATAGATAGGAGTGAGGGCCAATACGATCAAGTGGACCTCCGGTTCCTACATGGTAACATCATGTAGGCATAGAGTATGCATTAGTACATTTGAATGTACTAAGTATGTAGGATGCATTGCAACAAAATATAAGCAACGTAATTGAAATGCAGAACTAGACATTGATTGGACATAATAGCAATATGGCATGCATGAATGATACTTGAAGTAAAACATGTGTATATGCAACATATTACATGTGCAGGAAGAGACCATCATCATAGACAAATCCAACTTAGTACTCGGAATCCAAGGTAGACCACCCCTTGGAAGTGATTAAGGAATCAAACCTCCAGTTCATTGAAGGCATAACCACCCCCGTCCCAAGTGATTGAGGAATCAACCCCTCAATCGGTTGATGGAATACCACCCCCATCCGAGGTGATTAAGGTATCAATCCCTTAGTTGGTTGATGGTTGTCACACCCTACCATCCATGATGATTGAGGTATCAACTGCTCAATTGGTTGATGGTTGTCACACCCTACCATCCATGGTGATTAAGGTATCAACCCCTCAATTGGTTATGGTCAACTAACGACACTATAGATACTTTTCATGAAATGAACACATATATACCCTCTTTTCATCATCATAAAGTCATACAAGTCATAGGTCATGCGACTGATCAGCAACAGATCAAGAAGACTAAAACCTAGACATTTTATCAAATACTTGGCAGGTATGTAATGCTAGTATTAGATCATGCAATTCAAGAGTGAAATCATGAAAGAAAATTTAATATAAAAGCACCCACCAACTCTTGGTAATCCCTCATAAAAAATACATCAAAAGTCTCCATCAAATCTCAAATTGTTCATAGATTCATAACTCAAAACATGCTTACACAATCACATTTTTATGAAATCCCAACATAGTTCATAGTTTATATTCATAATAACGAAGACCCACAAGTAAATCAACTTAGAAACATGCAATTTTATGTATAAACGAAGATTGGGTACCATTGGTGAAAGAATCCAGTGGTGGAAACCCACATACCTTAGAGCTTAAGTCTCTTGAAATTTAGTTGGGAAAGATGGAAGCTTGGAATGGAGTCTTGAAACCCAAACTTGTTCTTGAGTTCCCTTGAATTTGTATTAGGGTCTAGGTAGAGGCTTTTGACAGGATTTAAGAGTGTTTCAAGTTCAGAGTAATGAGTTTGATCCTTTGGAATATGGTTTAGGTCTTTTGAGGAGGTTAAGATAGCATTGGAAGTCTACAAAAGGTCATTGGAATAAATTAAATTCATGAAAATGCCATTAGTCAATGGATAGAAAAATTGGCAAAGTAATGCCCTACTGAAGGCCTCACGGGACGTGTGGCACTCCACTGGTTGTGTGGAGTGCCCGTGAGATGATACTTGGTCAAAAATAGGAAGTTGGAAAACTTAGAAAAATTACCGCCATCGTCACTTTCACGGGCCATGTGGTGCTACATGGTACGTGTAGTGGTCTGTTGAACCACACTTAGTGAAAAAATGTTGCCAAACCAACCCATGCCCTAAGGCCATGAGCTGTTTGACCTACCACGGGCCGTCAAAGGTGCCTGTGGCACCACACTTGGCCAAAACTCCTCCCACACCCACTCTTCCTCACTTGCACCCACTCCACGACCAGCCACATGGTCAGTGGCAAGCCACACGGCCCATGCCACTGGCCCTGCCCCATGCCTTAGACCAAAAATGGTCCTTTCCAGCTCAAGGAAGCCCACACATTCCATCCGAAGTCTCACTGCCCGTCAAGCTGCCCATGTGGTTTCACTGCACGGGAGGGTTTCACGAAAATGGTCATAACTCCATCCGAGCTCCAAATGAGGTGAAACCAAGTGCCTTGGAAAGCTAACTCAAAGGTCTTTCAGTTGAACTATTATGGGCCATCCATTTCCAATTGTGGTAAAAGTTATGCTCGTTTAAAGTTGACTTTGGCACAAACCAACACAGAAAACTCAACTCATAAGGAAGTCTTGAATTCGTCTAAGTACGAGAAGTCTCCCACGACCCTAATACACTCCCAACCTAACCATATGAGGCTTGAATCATGGATACATAAGAGCATGGAGTTACGAGGTGTCACAATATCACCCCCTTGGGAATATTCGTCCCTGAATGTCAAAAGAAACATACACAAGGAAGGCAATCATGAAGATTTTAACCCAACATGGATGCAACAAATGTACTTAAACATTATTTTAAAAAATGTTTCAATCATGAACATCAAAATGACCATAACCTTGTCAACATGAACATGAATGCATGCAAATGACATAAGCGCGAAAACGTAAGACTTGAAATCACATAAGGGACTTAGATTAGTACCTTAGGCTTGAGTAGAATGGAACAGATAGGGATATCGCTTTTGCATGTCCGCCTCGACTTCTCATGTGGCACTTTCAACTTGTTGGTTCCTCCAAAGGACCTTGATAGAAGCAACCTCCTTCTTCCTCAACCTCTTCACTTGCCTATCCAAGATTTCTACCAGAACTTCCCTATAAGTCAAATTGTCTTCAATAACCCCCACAACATCAAGAGACACGATAGTACTACGGTCACCCACACACTTCCTCAACATATACACGTGGAAGACAGGATGTACCATAAGCATGTCATTGGGCAACTCTAACTCATAGGACACCTTGCCAATCCTTCTCAACACTCGGTAGGGACCCACAAATCTAGGGCTCAACTTATCCTTTTTACCAAAATGAACCACACCCTTTATGGGTAAAACCTTCAAATAGACCCAATGAGCAACTTTGATTTCAAGATCCCATCTCCTTACATCGGCATAGGACTTTTGTCAACTTTGGGCAGTTTTAAATCTTTCTCTATTCATCCTCACTTTCTCCATGGTCTACATAACAAAATCTAGCCCTAACAAGGCCATCTCCCCCACCTCAAACCATCCAATCGAGGACCTACAATGCCTTCCACAAAGAGCCTCAAAAGGAGGCATACCAATGCTTGTATGATAACTATTATTATAAGCAAACCCAATAAAAAGAAGATGATCAGCCCAACTACCCTTAAACTCCAATATACAAGTCCTAAGCATACCCTCAAGTGCTTGGATAGTCCTTTCAGCTAATCCATCCATTTGAGGGTGAAAGGCCATACTAAGCTTACACACCTCTTTGGAAGGACCTCCAAAAGTGTGAAGTTAATTGGACACCACGATATGATATGAAAAACAAGGGCACCCAATGTAATCTCACCAACTCATGGATGTACAATTGAGCATAGTCTTCGGCATCATATGTAGTCTTAACTGGTAGAACCCACTTTGTCATTATATCAATCGCAACCCAAATAGAATCAAAACCCTTTTTAGTGTTAGGCAACCCAACCACAAAATCCATGTTAATTTCCTCCCACTTCCAAGTAGGAATCTTTATATCTTGGGTTAGGCTACCCGGCCTTTGATGTTTAGCTTTGACTTGTTGGCCATTATGGCAACCTGACACAAACTTAGCAATGTCTTTATTCATACCTCCCTACCAATACAACTCTCTCAAATCCCTATACATCTTTGTAGAACAAATGGAATAGAAAGAACTATGAGTCTCATCGAATCTTCTCCCTCAAGCCATCAACACTAGGCACACACAACCTACTTTGGTACCTAAGGGCACCATCTCTCCCTTAGGAGAAAACCTCTAACTTAACCTTTCTCACCAAAGCCTTTAACTCTATCAAGGTGGGGTCAAGATCTTGCTTTGCCTTCACTTCCTCAACCAACGAAGATTCAGAACCATCAACCACCACTACTCCACCATTATCAACCTCCTCCAACCTAACTCCCAATCTAGCCAACCGATGGACCTCTCTAGCCACTTCTTTTCCCTCATCCCCAACATGTGCAAGGATACCCATAGACAACCTACTCAAAGCATCGACCACAACATAGCCTTACCGGGGTGATAATGCCCACTCATATCATAATCCTTAAGAAGTTCTAACCATTTTTGTTGCCTCAAGTTGAGATCCTTTATAGTGAACATATATTGGAGACTCTTACGATCGGTAACACATAAACATGCACCCCATACAAATATTGACGCCAAATTTTCAAAGCGAAAACCACGGCAGCCAATTCAAGATCATGGGTAGCATAATTAGTTTCATGCACTTTAAGTTGTCTAGAGCCATAAGCTATCACCTTACCATTTTTCATCGAAACACAACCCAAACCAATTCGGAGGCATCATAGTACACAACAAACCCTTCCAACCCTTCTGGTAGAGACAAGATAGGAGCGCAGACAAGCTTATCCTTCAAGGTTTAGAAACTCTTTTCACACTCATCAGTCTACGCAAACATAGCCATCTTTTGAGTCAACTTAGTCATAGGAGAAACAATAGAAGAGAACCCATTGACAAATCTCTGGTAGTAACCCACTAAGCTTAAGAAACTTCCAATGTCCGAAAGAGTCAAAGGTCTAGGCCTATTTCTAATTACTTTCGTCTTTTTAGGGTCCACTTTAATACGATCCCCTGACACCACATGATCTAGAAAGGTAACCTCTTGCAACCAAAAATCAGATTTCTCATACTTGGTGTACAACTTCTCTTCCCATAATCTTTGTAGCACCACCCTCAAATGACTTACATGCTCCTCGCTGTGGAAAAAGATCAAAATATCATCAATGAAGACCATAACAAATGAATCAAGGTAGGGTTTACAGACCCTATTTATAAGATCCATGAAGATAGCCGGTGCATTGGTCAACCCAAAAGACATAACCACAAATTCATAGTGCCCATACCTAGTCCTTAAGGTCGTCTTGGGAATGTCACACTCCTTCACCTTCACTTGGTGATGCCCAGACCAAAGATCAATCTTAGAGAAGTGAGTAGCCCCTTGAAGTTGGTAAAAAGATCATCAATCCTTGGAAGAGGGTACTTATTCTTCATGGTCACTCTATTAAGTTGTCGGTAATCAATACACATCCTAAGAGAACCATCCTTCTTCTTCACAAACAACACCGATGCGCCCCAAGGTGATTGGCTACTCCTAATAAAACCATTCTCCAACAAATCCTTTAATTGCTCCTTCAATTCCTTTAACTCCGTCGGGGCCATACGATAAGGAGGAATAAAAATAGGTTGAGTGTCGGGAAGGAGATCTATGCCAAAATCTATTTCCCTTTCAGAAGGAACACCGGGAAGGTCATTAAGGAAGACATCTAAGAACTTATTAACCACTGGAACCGACTCTATGGGAAGGACTTTAGACTCCACATCCCTAATCCTCACAAGATGATAGAGACACCCCTTAGAGATCAACCTTTGGGCTTTAATGCAAGAAATAAGCCTACCCTTTACCACTGCATTATGACTCTCCCACTCAAGGACGGGTTCATTGGAGAATCGGAATTTGACCCTACGAGTTCTACAATCAATAGAGGAGTAGTATGCCTTCAACCAATCCATCCCAAGAATAAGGTCAAAATCTAACATGTCCAACTCAACAAGTCACATGGCAATATTTTATGCAAAATGCAAACTGGACAATTTTTATAGAACCTACTAGCAACAATGGATGCACAACGGGAGTAGACATGTCATATGGCTCACACAACAAATCGAGTTTAACATGGAACTTTTTGGAAACAAAAGGGGTAACAAAAGAAAGAGTGGCACCCGGGTAAATCAATGCATACACATCAAAATCAAAGACTTTTAACATATTGGCAATGACATCGAGAACCACATCAATCTCTTGCCTCCCATGAAGAGCATAGAAACGATTGTGCCTTAGGGAACCACCTTGTTAGCCTACTATCCCCAAAGGAACAATATTACCACCCCGGCCTTGAGGACGAACATCCTTACCCTTGTGGCGATAACGTGGACAATCCCCTTATGTCCCATTTAACCACAACCAAAACAAGTATTAGTGTTCTTCAAACATGGGCCACCATGACTCCTCCCACACATTAGACACATAGCATTAGGGATCACGCCACCATCACCTTGGTCTCTTGGGTAGTCATTGGCGAACCTTCTATTAAAAGAATGAGAAGACCCTTGGCCTTGATAAAACCGACTACCCTTGAGACTTTGGAACTTACCATCAAAATGGGCCCTCTTGGACTCATTACCCCTTATCTTTCTCAACTTCTCACTCTCTAATTTTTGGTTTAAGTCATTAGATGGGACAAATCCATCTCACTAATCAATATAGTTGCATGACACTCCTCATTAACCAATTAGAAAACACCCATCACAAACTTATTCATCCTAGACCTTGGGTCGGCAATCAAGTGTGGAGCATATTAAGAGAGTTGGTTGAACTTGAGGGCATAATTCCTCACACTTATTGACCCTTGCTTCAAATTTATGAACTCCATCATTTTGGCCTCCCTAAGCTCAAGAGGAAAGAACTGGTTGAGTGAAGGTGCTTGAAACTCCTCCCAAAGGATCACATCGTTGTTCCCCTTCTCCTTCTTCCATTGAGTATACAATATTTTGGCCACCCCCTTAAGTTAGTATGACACCAACTCTACCTTCTCTTCCGACTGAACACCTATGATAACCACTTTGTACACCTCATCCACAAACTCTTGAGGGTCCTCATCCACCTTTCACCCATAAAACTCTGGTGGATTGATCCTTATAAAGTCTCTCACCCAAGATGGCAGAGTAGGAGCATGACGGAATTAGGCCCCTTAATTGACTTGATTAGCCGTGGCTTGAACTAGCAAGGGAGAGCATCCCAGAGCTCTCCATGAGCCGATTGTTCTTCTGGAGTGTGGGCTCTTCTTTCTCTTATGTTAGGCATGATCTAAAAGCAGCAAAGAACATTCATTAGAGGACAAACCTTACGTTACTTCTATAGCACAACATAGATCATGGAGAAGGGAAGCATTTCCTAAAACATCTCTTAGCCTCTTACTCATAGTTGTGGTGTACAACACAACCATGAATAAGACTCTATTCAATGTGGTGTGTTGGATGCCAGGACCATTAGTAACCTAGGGCTCTAATACCAAGTTTTTCAAGACCCAATCCTACGGCCTAGATGTGACATGATAGTTAGGAATCCCGAAGGAACCCCCAAACAAGCCTCTTAGCATATCATTACATTTCCTCGACCGCGGAAGCAATTAGACATCAACAATAGATAGCAAAAGGGGAAATACGGGGCTAATGGACATCTTTGATACCATAGAATCATAGAAAGTCAAAGTATAACATTAGTATATCATAATGTTCCAACCACATTTCTAATACATAGATAGGAGTGGGGACCAAGACAATCTCCTGGCTTACTCTCATAGTCATAAGTTTCAAACAGAATAAGAGTCAACATATAGAATTAATTCAAAGAAACATGTCCTTGGAGTTGAGGACTCACCAAGTTGCTTTGAAAGACAGTACTAGCCATGTAGAGGAGGAGGACGATCAAGTGGAGCTCCGGTTCCTACATGGTAACATCATGTAGGCATAGAGTATGGTTAGTACGTTTGAATGTACTAAGTATGTAGGATGCAATGCAACAAAGGATAAGCAACATAATTGAAATGCATAACTCAACAGTGAAAGAACATAATAGCAATATGGCATGCATGAATGATGCTTGAAGTAAAAAAAGCTTATATAGAAAATATTACACGTTAGGAAGAGACCATCATCATTGACCAAGCTAAAATAGTACTCAGAGTCAAAGGTAGAATGCAAGAAAAAGTTCTTAGATTCATGGAGATGGGGTCCTTGTCTGGCATAATAATTTGGAAGAGGCTCTTGGAGACATCAGAGGGAGACCACCATCTCTATCCGGGTACGATCATAGCTTCATCGGAGGAATTGATCCTTTCCTGAAGGATATAGACCCCTTGGAAGTGATTGAGGAATCAACCCCTCAATTGGTTGATGGCATACCACTCCCATCAGAGATGATTGAGCTATCAACCCCTTAATTGATTGATGGTTGTCACACCCTACCATCCATGATAATTGAGGTATCAACCCTCAGTCGGTTATGGTCAACTCACAATAATACAGATACTTTTCATGAAATCAACACATATATACCCTTCTTTCATCATCATAAAGTTATACAAGTCATAGGTCATGCAACGGATCATAATAGATTAAGAACCCTAAACCATACATTTTATAAAACACTTTGTGGGTATGTAATGGTAGTATAAGATCATGCAATTTAAGAGTTAAATCATGCAAGAAATGAAATGACCCCAAAAAGTACCCAAAAATGTGCCTCGAAATGTCCAGAAGTTGAATTTCCATATATCTCAAAATCCATGTGCAAAATTGCAAATATGACTTCATATTTTTATTCAAATAGTCAAAATTAGGGGGACAAGGGTCAAACCCTAATTTTAGAGCAATCGCATCACAATTTCAATTTTTCAAAATTTTGATTTCCAGAATGGATCCGTGACAAGGCTGCGACGCGCAACTATCGTGGACCAGTGTAAATTTGTTCTTTGTGATAGGTCCACATCGCGGAGAAGAGGCGTACCTGTGTATATTATTGCCAGTGATTTTAATCTCGGTCTTAAGGCTTTTGGGTCATGGGCCTAAATTTTCCCATGCGTATTTTTACCTATACCTAGCATGATTTCACCCTTATATCATCCTAAACATTCTCCAATACTCACTCAAACACTTAGCCATATTTTCACTCTCAAATTCTAGTCTAAACTCTCATCCTAAGCTAAGGTTTTCATTCAAGTTTCTTCTTCAAGTTCAAGTCTCCATCTCCAATCTTCACCAAGTTTATCATCTCTAAGCTAAGGTATGCAGGTTTTATTTATGGGTTCCTTTCACCCATGATATCCAAGCATCTTTTTTCTCAAATTGCATGATTGAAAAATGACTTACAAATGGGTCTTGATTATTATGACATTCACTTCATACTATGTTAAAGCTATGTCAAGTTATGACTGTTTAGCTATGTTTTGAGCTATAAATCTTGGATTTATTGTAAGATTTGATGAGGGGTTTTGATGTATATTTCTTGAGGGTGTCTCAAGGTCTTCATTGATGGTTTACAATGGATTTTCTTGCATGATTTCATCTCTTAATGACAAGGTTTTATACTACCATTATACACCTTCTAAGTATTTGATCAAATGTCCGAATGTGGTTGCTAGAGGAGTTGAGGTCCAACGCATGAGATATGATATAATTGACTATATGATGAGATAACGAGCTTATGTATATGTTATATTCTATATAAAGTGTTGCATCAGACCATGCCTAATCTGGGTGACCTGGTTGAGGGGTTAACATCTCAACCACTAGGGTGATGGGTGCTATCATCACTAACTTTGTTGAGGGGTTTGTACCTCACACACTAGGGTGATGGGTGCCATTATCACTAACTATGATGAGCGGTTCGTACCTCACATACTAGGGTGATGGGTGCTATCATCACTAACCTTGATGAGGGGTTTGTACCTCACACACTAGGTTGATGGGTGTTATCATGACTAACCTACCAATGGGTTTGTACTTTGGAAATCTAGCTTGGTCTCTTCTACTCATATGATATACTATATGAACATGAGTTATTTAAGTATGTTTTACTGAAGCATGGATCAAACATGCCATATTGCTATATAATGTGTATTGCCTATTGTTATTCATTTTAATTATGATGCCTATCTCTTGTCACATTGCATCCTACATATTTAGTACATTCAAACATACTAACAAATACTTTTGCCTACATGATATTACCATGTAGGGATCGATGCCCAAGTTAATCATCCTTCTCCTCCACGTGGCTAATTCGGTACTACTCAAGCTAGTTGGTGAGTCCTCCACTTCGGGGACCATAGTATATGTTTCTCTTATTATGTATTGAAACACCCTTATTTACTCTCTATTTTGACTATGAAGGTGACCCTGACTGCTTTGTCTTGGCCTCTGTCCTTATCTGTGTAGTAGAGGTGTTGTTGGACATGCTATGTATCTATGATATGAGCCTTGACTCTTTTGTCTCTTGCTTTTGATGTTATGCAAGCTTTTCCCTTAGTCCCAATTCCCCTTGTTTATGTTTCTTATGGTTTTACATTGCTTCCATGACCAAAGATGTGTAATGATATGAGGCTTGTTTGGGGTTCCTTCGGGTTCCCCATTCGTCGGTCACGTCTAGGCCTTAGGCGTGGGTTGTGGCGAAGATAGTGTCAGAATACTAGGTTGATAGATCCTTGTGTCCAACACACCACGTCGATTACAGTCTTATTCATGGTTGTGTTGTGCACCACAACTATGAATAAGAGGCTATGAGGCGCTTTAGAAAATGTTTCACTTCTTCATGATCCCTGCCGTGCGATACAGTTAGGTACCCTAGGGCTTATTGCTAACCCCTAACCACTATATTTTAGGATATGTCTCAAGTTACTTAGGACAATACTATGATGAACACGATGATTTGCAATGCTCTATAGGAAGTGGCCAAAGTGGCGACATTGGCAACTTACCTCGAACAACATGCAGGTGCTCTCGAGACTTCTAGTGGTGAGCAGAGAGGTAGTGAGGCCAAGAGGGCCCGTAATGTGGGTAGGTTCCAAAGTATCAAATGTAGAAGTGGTGGTGGTGTGATGCCTCATGCTAGGTGCCCAAAACGTGGTAGAGGCCACCATGGCCCATGCTTGAAAGGTACTAATGCTTGCTATGGTTGTGGGGAGATGGTTTATATGATAAAGGAGTGTTCTCATAAGCATTAAAGGGGTGAAAGAGGAGATGAGGGGGTGGGAAGTCATAACTACCGAAAGTGCGGGAGGAAACATGGTGGTGCATGTTGGAGAAACACGGGCTTTGGATGTGGAAAAATGGGCCAAAAAATTCTGGGTTACCTATATGCTCAAAACAAGGGCAAAGATGGTCGTGTTGATCAAGTGGCTCAAGAAGGGGATGAAGTGGTCGATGCTACTACCGATAAGTTGAAGTTTCCTTGGCTTTGTTGAGCATGAATTATTAGGGCTAGTGTTCCACTATTTCTTATCTATTTTTTTTATTTGTTAGTGGGGCTTCTTGTGTGCCCAAGTTGTGGTGTGGGCCTTTGGTGTCTATCTTCTTGTTGGGTATATTGTTGCTAGAAGGTTCATAGGTGTTATCCAGGTTCATATTGCATTAGGTCTTGCTTGGTGGCTTGTTGGTGTTGGCATGGTGGTTCTTGATGTTATGCCGTGGATGGAAGGGTTACATGCATATTGTGCCCTCATGGGTGATAGGACCCGTAGACTTAGGTCACAAATCCCTAATAAACTCGTCTTTGAGTGGGAGGTTGTCAAGTGGTAGCAAGGGATGTAGGTCCATTTCTTCTCATAAGATACAATTTATCTCTAATGGGTTGCATTTATCATCTTGTGAGAATTGGAGGTGTTGAACCTAAGTTGTTTTGTTTATAGAATTGTTGTTAGTGGTACATGAGGCCTTGAATGTGCCTTTCCGATATTTCAAATTTTTTTGGACTAACGCACCGACTATGCCTATAAGTCTCATGAATAAGATCTTTTAGCCCCTACTGTAATAGGCTTATGGTGGTTTTGATGATGATATGATGGTTTGTATTCCCTAATGAAGTAGTGCATGTGAGACTTTTAGAGTAGTACTACAAAGTTTAAGGAAATAAGTTTGATGCTAGATAGGAGAAATGGGGATTTTGGTTGTAAGAGGTTGCCTTCCTAGGTCATGTGATGCCGGGTGATGTATTAAGGTGAACCCTATTAAGACGAAGGCGATTAGAGATTAGCCTAGACCTTGACTTCCTTGGGTATTAAGAGCTTCTTAGGTTTAGTGGGCTATTATTGGAGCATGTGAGTAGGTTCTCTTCTATTGTTTCTCTTGTGACTTAGTTGACCCTAAGTAAGGCCAATGATGGGACCTCCATTTTGAGTAGGGTGATTTCATAGGGCCGGAAGTTGCTATCTCTTGTGTGATTCCTTGTGGTAGTATGATTCATGTCTGTGTCCCGGATGGTTGCGCGAGTCTATTGTAGCTAGAAGGGGTCTATGAGTGTTGCCCATGCTATCATTGCATATTATCTTATCTTTTGATCTTGGTTGGACTTAGTTTAGGGTGTTGGAGATCTCGGGGTAGTCTGGCTACTTGCATAGCATGCTTTCGATGAGTGTAGAACCCGTAAGGTTGTGATGTGACAGTTAAGAATGGTCGACTTATTTGGTCAACTATAATGGTTTAGTCATTTCTCTAAGATTGATTTGAGGTTAGGGTTTTGTTCTCAAGTGAGGAAGAGGGTAGATGGTATCACTAAGTGTCTTTTCTGACTAGGAATGAGCATTTGAATATTGGTGGACTTGTTTACTGGGCTTGTGCACCGGTTATGTGTATTGGGTTTAATGAATAGGGTCTTAAAACCCTACCTTGGCATGTTTGTGGTGGTCTCTAGTAATGAAGTATTGATTTATTTAGAGCTTCTGAACCATTTGGGGAAAGTGACGCAATTCTTTGGGAATGAGAGGTTGTTTTCTTAATATGATAGGTGTTAGTTGAGGATAACAAGAAGGTGGTTAGAACTCCTTAAGGATTATAATATGAGTGTGCATTATATTCTCCATGTTGAGGCTAATATTGTGGTTGAAATTCTAAGTGGGGTGCCCTATGGGTAGTCTAGCATATATGGATAATGGTGACGAGGAGGTGACTAAAGAGGTCCATCGGTTGGCTAGGTTGGGGGTTAGGTTGGAAGAAGTTGAGCATGGTGGTGTAGTGTTCTTGATGGTTCCAAATCTTCTGTGGTTGAAGGGGCCTAGTTTATGCAAGACCTTTATTTCCACCTTATTAGAGTTGGAAGTTTTGAGTAAGAAGTCGGGGGACCTTAGTATATGTTTCTCTTATTATGTATTAAAACACCCTTCTTTACTTTCTATTTTGACTATGAGGGTGCGCCCGGTTGCTTTGTCTTGGCCCCTGCTCTTATCTATGTAGTATAGGTGCTGTTGGACATGCTATGTATCTATGATATGAGCATTTACTCTTTTATCTCTTGATTTTGATGGTATGCAAGCTTTTCCCTTAGTCCTAATTCCACTTGTTTATGTTTCTTATGCTTTTACATTGCTTCCGCGCTCATGGATGTGTAATGATATGCTATGAGGCTTGTTGGGGGTTCCTTCGACTTTCCTGTTCGTACGTAACGTCAAGGACCTTGACTTAGGTCATGGAAACAATATTCGGTGTAAAACTACCCACCAACACTTGGTAATACCCTCATGTATGATACATCAAATCTCAACATAGATCATAGATTCATAACTGAAAACATGCTTTGATAATGACACTTTCATGAAATGTTCATAGCTTAAATTTATAATAAGTAAGACCCACAAGTAAATCTTGAATTTGAGTTGGGAAAGAATTTGAAGCTTAGAATGGAGTCTTGAAATCCAAAATTGTTCTTGAGTTCCCTTGAATTTGTATTGGGGTCTTGTAAAGTCTTTTGAGAGGATTTGAAGGTGTATTCAAGTTGAGAGTAATGAGTTTGATCCTTTGGAATAGGGTTTAGGTCTTTTGGGGAGGTTAAGATAGCATTAGAAGTCTAAAAAGGTCATTGGAATAAATTAATTTCACAAAAATGCCATTAGTGAGCAGATGGAAAAATTGGCAAAGTGATGCCCCACTGAAGGCCTCACGGGTCGTGTGTAGTGCCCGTGAGATGAGACTTTGTCAAAAATTTGAAGTTGGAAAACTTACAAATATTACCGTCATCGTCACTTTGATGGGCCACTTTCACGGGCCATGTGGTGCTACACGGTCCGTGTAGTGGTCCGTTGAATCACAATAAGAGAAATAATGTTTCCAGACCACGCCACGCCCCAAGGCCATGAGCCGTCTGACCAGCCACGGCCCATCAAAGGTGCCCGTGGTGCCATACTTGGCCAAAACTCCTCTCACACCCACTCTTCCTCACTTGCACACACTCCTCGACCAGCCACACGACCCTTGTGATGATGGTCACAATCCAATAAGAAAGTGGTCGCTATAAGTAACTAACCTAACTGAGGTTAGGATCGAATCAACAGGGCATACAAGGCTTGACTATAAGACTTCACTACTAATCATTCCTTGTATCTTTAAATACAATATCTAGATGGGGGGGGGGGGGGGGGGGGTTGGGATTCAAAGAAACTAAAAATGAAACCTATT
>JAPFFP010092397.1:16629-44245 GCA_026153255.1 Solanum medicagineum
TACCCCGGAGTGTAATGGGGGGTCGGCGGTGCGGCGGTGGGGGGGGTAGGGGGGACCGGAGAATCCGGGTTGTGATTCAAAGAAACTAAAAATGAACACTAATTAAAATTCAGGAAAACACTCAATTTTAGGGGTAACTTGGGAATTGTGTTCCCCATGGCTCGTTGACCCAATTACTCTAGGTAAAATAACTTTGATTGGTGAATTTCATGCAGGATGGTAACTTAGGTTCTTCCAGCCCTTTTGTGAAGGTGAAGGTCAAATTTCACCATGGCACTTGGTCAGCCACCATGGTGTGCCAACTAATCATTATCTATGGTCCTGGTCAACCTTCCCTTGGTCAAGTATGGTCGATTAGATGGGAAAGCATCAACCGAATCCTGTCATCTACTTTCCTTTTCATATTCGTCACTACCTTGGTCGGGATTGTGATAGTAGGCAGGATTTGGTGTTAGCCACAACCAATCAACATTAATTCCATAAACAAGCTTGATTGTTTGACAATGAGTACAAAGCAAGATTTGCAATCCACAAAATGGGTTTCCCAACGAGAACAAGAATCTACTCTAAAAACCTAAGAAAAGCTTCAAAATATATTGTAGAAATATATACTGTTCTAACTCCTTTCCAAAAAGCCAACTTAAACTATTTATAGTATGTACAAAACAACCCTAGGAATTATGCAGAAAAGACAGTTGACATCTGATAAAGTTCGCAGTTACAACTTGTAGGTTGACTTATGGGTCATAGTCAGGGTCTTGTATGAGGTTTTTGGCATCTTGAATTGAACTGGTATGACCCATAGGCATGAGTCGTTACTTGAGCCGACTCGATGTTGGTGTCGTAGTATTGGTCTTCAGTTTTTGGTTCAACACTTTGGCTCTTTGATTCTTGCTACAAGTCCACCTATACGAGTCGTAGTCTGTCTTAGGACTCGTAGGCTAGACTCGTAGGTTGACCTTCACTTGGTAGATTTCTGATTTGTGATCTCTGATTCCTGCTACGACACAACTTATGACTCGTAGTGTGAGCTACGACTCGTAGGTGGGCTCGTATGGCTATGCTTCAGCAATATCTGTAACTTTTCTTCAAAATCATGCCAACCTAACTTTTCTGCAAGATTAACAAAAACACATCAAAACACTAAAAAGTCGCTTTACAAACTCACAAAATCCCTTATTTTAGGAACCAAATGTGCTGTAATTTGATAGTAAATCAACACCTACAACTTAGAATTGTTGCTTGTCCTCAAGCGAGACTCAATCTATGCAGACAAAAAGAAATACATAGCAGCTATATCAATGGCATATACAATAGCTAATTTGGTTCAGGTACCCAACTATTATTTTCAAAATAGAGTTGCAAAGTTATTGAGCAAACCAGAACATCATGAGAGACTTGACAATCCAACTATGACAAGCTAAGGAGCATCAACCATCCACAATCACTGGTATAGTCATATGCTACTCAAGTAGTGAAAATGTCGTCACTGGAAAGAAGTCCCTCATACTCACTTAAAAACATTTAAAATTCAGTGACAAAGGAAACGCACTCACTCTCACAATTGAAATTCAATGCATACTGACTAACACCATAGGCTTGCCTCTATATTCCTTTTCTGGCTTGGTGATAAAGTGGAGTTGGATCACTTTAGGTCTTAAAGGCTTGTAACATAGGCTCAAGGTGCTTTGGTACGGCATTTTTGGCAAGTAATGACTAAAAGTCATCCTTGAATCATGTTTACCAACATTTTTTGCTTTCATAATCCAACCTTTTTTTCATTTATCCACCCTTGTTCTCTTTCTTTGAATATTTTTTGAGTGCTTTGTTTCTCTCTTTCAGTTGTGCCTTGATTTCAAACTCATTTTTGCTACGTTTTCTAAATGAAAGGCACTTTTCTTCTTTTTCTTCACTCGGTTCATGCTTTTTCATTTCTTTCTTGATTTCCCAACCAACCACCTTATCAATTTTTACTTTACCATAATAAGGGTCACCCTCAACTTAGTCTTTTAGCCTAGGTGAAGTATGCAATATATATGCCTCAAACCAGGGCCACCAACTGCAGCCACCCTCAACATAGGCCTTTTGCCTCAGTCAAGGTTTACATGTTCAAGGATACACCAGGGCCAATATCAAGGTATTTCATCAGACAAGGTTAAGCTAGCAAGGTATCAAGAAAGAATAAGTACATGATAAGCTCAAAAAAATTTGGAAAAAGGGATTCTCTCACTTAACTGGTGTGTTATTTTAGGCTAAAAGTGGTTTCACTAAAAGAACAAAGGCCTAAGATCCTTTCCATATCCACCACATCAACAAACCAACTTTAGAGCAATAAGGCAAGTTCTGAGTCCATACAAGATGCATGAATACAACAAAATAAGCTCACAACACACATGACAATTGCATCCACAATCAAGTATAGACTCACAGGTCATGCTTTCAGTCTCAGCTTACCTTCACAATATCAGAAAAAACATTGCCAGATACACACAAATGTATGAATGCCTGAATACTCACAACCTCAAAAATTTTTAGGGTACTAAATTTTTGCATCAAAAGCTCTAAGAAAATCTGAGAACTATACATATGAATTTACCCATTGTCTATACTATCTAAACATGCTGGTTCAACATGAAAATAAACATCCACAAGGAAAAAGAAGCATGACAAGAAAACCTTGGGATCAAAAATAGGGGAAGGTATGGACCTGAGGCTACTCAGACTTCACCTTAATCCATAACTTTCACCACTCCAACAAAATAGGATACTTTGTCCTCAAAGTAACAACACAAACAAAAGCTGCAAGGGGTGTACCTTGGGTTGCCTCCCAGGAAGTGCCTGAGTTAATGTCGCGGCACAATAAGAAGCTTTTGCATTTATGCCTCTTCAAGGTCCCAATCTTCCACCGTCTTGATCTCTTCCATGTCACCCATGTACCTTTTTAACCTTTGTCCATTGGCTTTGAAAGTTTTGCCATCCCTACTCTCTAACTCGATAGCACCATGACTTAAAATGCGCATAACTCTGAAAGGCCTCATCCACTTAGATTTGAGTTTTCCAAGAAACTACCTCAACCTAGAGTTGTAAAGCAATACCATGTGTCTTAGATTCAGTTTCTTCAATGCCCACAATGCTCTGTGTTCAAGTTCAATCGGTAAATGACAGGCCTCTCCAAAACCAGTTGATACGGAGACATTAGATGGGAGTTTTGAAGGCAGTCCGATAGTCCCATAAAGCATCATCAAACTTCCTTGACCAATCAGTATGATTCACGTTCACCATTTTGGATAAGATTTTCTTTATTTCCCTATTTGATACTTCCACATGCCCACTAGTTTGGGGATGATACAGGGTTGCTACACGGTGCTTCACACCATATCTTTCCAGGAGAGCTTTGAACAGCCGGTTGCTAAACTGAGAACCTCCATCATTGATAATTGCCCGAGGCGCACCATATCTTGAAAAAATACATTTTCAGAGTAATCCTATAATAGTCTTACCCTCATTGTTCGGTAGAGCCACAACTTCCACCCACTTGGAGACATAATCAACTACAACCAGAATGTACTTGTTACCATGAGAGATAACAAAGGGTCCTATAAAATTAATACCCCACACATCGAATAGTTCTATGACCAAATTAGGATTTAGAGAAAGTTCGTGCCTTCGCGAAACTCCTTATTCTCTTTGATATCTGTCAAGACTTTACGTAATGATAGGTGTCTTGGTGTATAGACGACCTATAATAGCCACACTGTAATACCTTGTAAGTCTTTCTAACTCCACTGTGATAGCCATCAACCGATGAAGAGTGACATGCTTCGAGAATACTCATCATCTCTACCTCTGGAACACATCTACGGATGATGCCATCCATACAAATGTGAAACAAATAAGGGTCATCCAAGAAGAATTTCTTTACCTTATGTATGAACTTGTGATGTTGATGGGTGTTGAAATCCGAAGGTACTATATCAGTCACCAAATAGTTAGCATAGTCTGCAAACCAAGGTATAAGATCATATGATGTTGCCAAAACTCTTTCATTGGGAAATATGTCATTTATGTCTAACCCATCGTCAAACTTCATCATAGCCTCATCTTCCAATCTCAAAAGGTGATTGACAACCTGGTTTTTTGACCCTTTTCTATCAATCATATCCAAATTGAATTCCTGCAAGAGAAGTACCCATTTAATCAACTGTGGTTTTGCGTCTTTCTTCATCATTAGATATTTGAGCGTCATATGGTAAGTATGCAGGATCACTTTATCTCCTAGCAAATATGAATAGAATTTTTCAAATGCAAACACCAACGCAAGCAATTCTTGTTCGGTCACAGTATAATTCTTTTGGGCCACATTTAGTGCTTTGCTGGCATAATAGATCAGATGCAAGATTCTCTCTCTTCGTTGTCCCAATACCACAAAAAGTGCAACCCCACTCGCATCACATATTAGTTCAAACGGTCATGACCAATCTGGAGCTACAATAATGGGTACTGTGGTTAGCCTTCTTGTCAATTCTTCAAACGTATGTATGCATGCCTCATCAAATTCAAACTTTGTGTCTTTTTCTTACAACTTACAGAAAGGTTGTGAGATTTTAGAGAAGTCCTTTATGAAACGACGATAGAATCTGACATTGCCTAAAAAACATCTGATACCTTTTTATTGAAACTGGGGTGGAAATTTCTATATCACTTTGATTTTTGCTTTTTATTCCTTTGCCCGAAATTTTGTGACCAAGTATGATGCCATCTTTGACCATGAAGTGGTTTTTCTCCCAATTTAGACCAAGTGATTCTTAACATATCTCTGCAAAACATCACACAAATTTGGAAAGCATTCTTCGAAGGACTGGCCTACAACACTAAAGTCATACATGAACATTTTGATTGTACTTTCAACCATATATGAGAAGATAGACATCATTCATCTTTGAAATGTGACTGGAGCATTATAGAACCCAAAGGACATCCTCTTAAATGCAAAGAGAGCATAGGGGCATGTGAAGGTTGTCTTCTCTTGATCCTCAGGTGCAATAATGATTTGAATGTAGTTGCAATATCCATGTAGGAAAAATACCATCCCTTTTCTGCTAGTCTGCCAGTTATTTGATCCATGAACGACATAGGAAAGTGATCTTTTTCGGTCGATGCATTTAATTTCCTGTAGTCCATGCACACTCTCCATCTAGTGACTGGTCTCATGGGGATCAACTTGTTCTTTTCATTTGGCACCACTGTTATGTCCCCCTTCTTTGGAACACACTGTACTAGGCTCACCTACTTATTATTAGCGATTGGGTAGATTACTCCTGCGTCTAGCCACTTGATGATTTCTTTCCTCACAACCTCTTGCACTGGGGATTCAACCTACTTTGATGTTCAATACTCGGCTTATAATCCTTGACAAGCTGAATCTTATAAGAGCATATCCCTGGGGGTATGCCAATGATGCCACCCAATAGCTCTTTTGTACTGCTTGAGAACTGTGGTTAGGGCTTATGTTTGAGCTTCACTTAACTCTGCTACAATGATGACAGGTAAGGTACTATTCTCTCCCAAGTATGCATATTTAATATGTGATTGTAATGCCTTCAACTCTTAACTTTGGTGGAACTTTTACCGAGGGTTTTTTAGTTGGTGGTTCCCTGTTGCATAAATCAAGTGCCAACCTTGCTTGTCGCTTCGACCCAATTGACACCCCAAGGGCATTTACTATTTCCTTATAATCAGGGATATTGTCACCATCAAATTTTATTAACACAGCTGCCAATGGGTCAACGCCAAGCCTCAATTCTATTAAGATCTTTGTGTCATCATCTTCACCTGTTGATATCATTGAGATAACTTGGAACTCAGAACTCCTCCCATTCTGCTGACCTGTTTGAAACACCACTACTTCTTCACCAAATCTAAAAGTGCGTAGACTCTTCTCTATATCTACTAATTCTCGACCTGTGGCCAAGAAAGTTCTTCCCAAGATGATCGCAACTGCAAAATCAACTTTATAGTCAAGTACAACAAAATTTGTGGGAAATATAAATTTGTCTACCTTTAGCAACACATCATACAAGATCCCCATAGGCTTCTTTACTGTTCTGTCTGCCATCAACGACCGCATTTTTGTGGGTACCAAACTCCAAAAACCAAGCTTTCTGAAAATGGTGAAAGGCATTAAGTTAATGCTAGCCCCCAAACCACATAGTGCTTTAGAAAATACCAGTTCTCTTGCAGTGCATGGTATAATGAATACACCCGGGTCTTAGCACTTCTGCACTAATGACTTTGTAGTGATGGCACTACAATGTTGAACATTTTTGGAGAGGTCTTGGCTCGCTTTTAGCTTCCTTTTGACTAGGTCTTTCATACATTTGGCATGCCCTGGCATCTTTTCAAGGGTCTCAACTAATGGTCAGTCCACTAACAATATTTTGAGCACTATCAAGAACTGTTCAAGTTTACCCTACTACTTTCTTCTTCTAAGTCGTTGAGGGAAAGGAGGAGGAGGCCTCAAAAAGGTTTTATACTTTTTGGGTCACTCTTCTGTGTTACCTTCCTGGGTTCCTTCATTCATTCTTTTCTTGCAGTTCCCATTTTCCACCTTTTGCATAGAGGGATCTATTATGCTATTGCCACTTCGAGTTATCACTGCATGCAATGCCCTTCATTTTTAGGATTTTGAACTGTATTGCTGGGTAGGGTGCCATTTTTGCGTTGGTTCAATTGTGGAAAAACTTGTCCAAATTGTTTGTCAAGTTGCTTAATTTCCACTGAATGAGACTCTGTCTTTTGATTAATACTTGAGATATCTAATTTCATTCCGTTTAGGGTCTCATCTTTGTGGTCGGCTCATTTCAACAATTTGTCAAACATATCTTTGATCCTAGAATTGCTTGATCCGGTATCAATATTGTGTGGTGGCACATAAGCACTGCTTCTATAACCTTCTCTTCTTCCCCATTCTATATCGGATACTCTCTTTCTCTCTCTCTTATAATATCTACCCCTATTATCTCTGTATAATCCCATCAAGGTTAAAGTTCCGACCTTGATTCTCGGAACCTTGCCTCCAATAGTATGAGTTGGACCCTTGGGGGTCGTTCTGGAAACACGCTGCTTGGTTGGTTACATAACAGGCATCCTCATCAAAGAATTGATCATCATACACAGGAGTAATTGGGGGTTGGTGAGCTGTTACCTTGACACTAGCTTAGTTTTGCTTCAAAACCAAATCCATTCTTGTACAGAGTTGAGCAAGTTCCTCCATAATCTCTTCATTCACTTTAGCCTACTCACTATATGTGGTAACCACACAAGAACTCTTTGTATTACCACACTCACTCTAACCCCATGCTCTGTTGGTCTTCACCACTTGCTCCATTCTTTCAGCCACTAGCTCAAATGGTTGATCAAGAAAAACACCTCCCATGATCATGTTGGCGCAAGCTTTGTTGTTATCATCAAGTGCTCTATAAAATATCTTGACCAAATCATCATTAACAATTTTGTGATTAGGGACCATCCTCAAGCATTTGGTGAATCTCTCCCATGTAATGCTAAGAGAGTCTCCAGACAATTGCTTAAAGTTATTAATTTGGTCCTTAACCTTCAACTTCTTCGACCTTAGGAAATATCTTTCTAGCCTCGTGATGGTACCCGGAGGATGTTCAGACAACCACATAGCTGCATTGCAAGTCAGTGACAATGGGATGACCCTCAATTCAATAGCGTCAATAGAGATATTTTGTGTCCCCATAACACTTTTACACACGAAGACAACATTTTAGAGATGATGGTGGGGATCCTCTGTCGGTAACCCTATGAATAGGCCATAGATTTGGAGCATCTGGAGCAATCCACTTGATACCGTGAATTTAGCATCTGCCGGTAGAGCGGGCAGTACTATAGAACCAGTAACATCCATCGCTATAGGGTTTAATCGGTATTGATTCCAGCCAGAAGCATTTGCATTGAAATATTTAAGCAGTGGCTGGTTAACACTTAGTGGTGGATTCTCCTCTCTTCTTATGTCTTCGTTATTCGTATGCATATCCTCCTCAACCTCAATGTCCTTATTCACTCGAGCCATCCTTTTTGGTAGTCGATCTCCAAATTTTGTGCAGTTAAGGGATTTCCTTGGCTCCTTCTGTTGGGCATACAACGTAGTACACCCTGCAAAAGAAATCAAATAATAAAAACAAAGAAATAGGAAAGTACAAGAGACTCTAGAAATCAATACTAGAACTAACTAATAGTGAATTCAAGTCAAAGCCTAGTCGTATTCCCCGGCAATGGCGCCATAATTTTATGATGATTGTCACGCTCCAATAAGAAAATGGTCGCTATCAGTAATTAACCTACCAAGGTTAGGGTTGAATCCACAGGGAATATAGGACTTGACTATAAGATTTCACTACTAATCATTCCTAGTATATATAACTACAATCTCTAGATGAGAGGGGCTTTATTGTGATTCAAAGAAAGTAAAAAAGAACACTAATTAAAATTCAAGAAAACACTCAATTTTGGGGGGAAAGTTGGGAATTATGTTCCCCATGGCTCGTTGACTCAGTTACCTTAGGTAATGTAACTTTGATCAGTGAATTGCATGCAGGACGGTGACTTAGGTTCTTCCAGCCCTCTATAAAGGTGAAGGTCCAATTTCACCATGGCGTTTGGTCGGCCACCATGGTGTGCCAACTAACCGTTACCTATTGTCCTTGTCAACCTCCCCTTGGTCAGGTATGGTCGATTGGACGGGAAAGCATCAATTGAATCATGTCATCTACTTCTCTTTTCCTTTTCGTCACTACCTTGGTCGGGATCGTGATAGTACGTTGCGTTTGGTGTTGACCACCACCAAACAACATTAATCATGAAGGAAAATAAACAATACATGCAAAACCCCAATTATATACATGCACAAAACCTAGGTCATCTTCAAGTCAACTACCCATGGTTCTCACAACCCCAAGTTGTGAGTGTTTAGTAACTTATGGCTAAGATAAAATACACAAAAATTGTACATAATTGTCATAGCTGAGAGTTTCACCAATAACAATGGAGAAGATAAGCACAATAAGTTGCAAACCCACAAGCTTGATTGATCAACAATGAGTACAAAGCAAGATTTGCAATCCCCAAAATGGGTTTCTCAAAGAGAACAAGAATCTACTCTAAAAACCTAACACAAACTTCAAAATATATTGTAGAAATGTCTACTATTCTAACTCCCTTCCAAAAACATAACTTAAACTATATAGTGTTTACAAAACAACCCTAGGAATTATGTAGAAAAGACAACTGACATCTGATAAAGTTTGTAGTTACGACTCGTAGGTTGGCCTACGAGTTGTAGTCAGGGTGTTGTATCAGGTTCCTGGCATCTTGGACTGAACTGGTACAACACATAGGTACAAGTCGTTACTCGAGCTACGACTCGTATATTGGTCTCATAGCATTGGTCTTCAGTTTTTGGTTCAACATTTTGGCTCTCTGATTTTTGCTACGAGTCCACCTATACGAGTCATAGTATATCTTATGACTCGTAGGCTGGGCTCGTAGGTTTGACCTTCACTTGGCAGATTTCTGATTTTTGGCCTCTGGTTCCTGCTACATCACAACCTACGACTCGTAGTGTGAGTTACGACTCGTAGGTGGGCTCGTATGGCCTATGCTTCAGCAAAATCTGCAACGTTTCTTAAAAATCATGCCAACCTAAATTTTCTGCAAGATTAGCACAAAAACACATCAAAACACTAAGATGTCGCGTTAAGAACTCACAAAAACCATTGTTTTAGGCACCAAATGTGTTGTAACTTGACAGCACATCAACACCCTCAACTTAGAATTGTTGCTTGTCCTCAAGCAACGACTCAATTTATGAAGACAAAGAGAAATACATAGTATCTATATCAATGGAATATACAACAGCTAATTTGGTTCAGGTACCCAACTACTATTTTCGAAATAGAGTTGCAAAGTTATTGAGCAAACCAGAACATTATGAGAGATCTGACAATCCAACTATAACAAGCTAAGGAGCGTCAACTGTCCACAATCCCTGGTATAGTCATATGTTACTCAAGTAGTGCAAATATACTCACTGGAAAGAAGTCCCTCATAGTCACTTAAAAACATTTAGAATTCAGGGGCTAAGGAAACACTCTCACTCTCAGAATTGAAATTCAATGCATACCGACTAACACCATAGGCTTGCCTCTACACTAATATTCTGGCTTGGTGATAAAGTGGAGTTGGATCACTATAGAACTTAAAGGCTTGTAACATAGCCTCAAGGTGCTTTAGTCGGGCATTTTGGGCAAGTAGTGACTAAAAGCCGTCGTTGAATCATGTTTATCAACAGTTTTTGCTTTCATAATCCAACCCATTTTTCATTAATCCACCCTTGTTCTCTTGCTTTGAATTTTTTTCGAATGCTTTATTTCTCTCTTTCAGCTGTTCCTTGATTTCAAACTTATTTTTGCTACATTTTCTCAATTAAAGGCATTTTTCTTCTTTTTTTTCACTCGGTTCATGCTTTTTCATTTCTTTCATGATTTCCCAACTAACCACCTTATCAATTTTTATTTTACCATAGTAAGGGACACCCTCAACTTAGGCTTTTAGCCATAGGTGAAGTACACAATATCTATGCCTCAAAACCAGGGTCACCAACTGCAGCCACCCTCAACTTAGGCCTTTGGCCTCAATCAAGGTTCACATGTTCAAGGATAGACCTGGGCCAATATCAAGGTATTTCATCAGACAAGGTTAAGCTAGCAAGGTATCAAAAAAATAAGTACATGATAAGCTCAAAAAATTTGGAAAAAGGGATTCTCTCACTTAACTGGTTGATTATTTTAGGCTAAAAGTGGTTTCACTCAAAGAACAAAGGCCTAAGATCCTTTCCATATCCACCACATCACCAAACCAGCTTTAGAGTAACAAGGCAAGTTCTGAGTCCATACAAGATGCATGAATGCAGCAAAATAAGCTTATAACACACATGACAATTGCATCCACAATCAAGTATAGACTCACAGGTCATGCTTTCAGTCTCAGCTTACCTTCACAGTATCAGAATAAACGTTGCCAGATACTCACAAATGTATGAATGCCTCAATATTCACAACCTCAAAAATTTTGAGGGTACCAAATTTTTGCATCAAAAGGTTAAAGAAAATCAAAGAACTATATATATGTGCCAAAAAATAACATTACTATGAATTTACCCATTATCTATACTACCTAAACATGCCGATTTAACATGAAAATAAACATCCACAAGGAAAAAGAAACATGACAGGAAAATCTTGGGATCAAAAATAGGGAAAGTTATGGACATGAGGATACTCTGACTTCACCTTAATCCATAACTTCCACCACCCCACCAAAATAGGATACTTTGTCCTCAAAGTAACAACACAAAGAAAAGGTGCAAGGGGTGTACGTTGGTTTGCCTCACAAGAAGCGCCTGAGTGAATGTCGCGGCATGATAAGAAGCTTGTGCGTTTATGCCTCTTCAAGGTCCCAATCTTCCACCGTTTTGATCTCTTCGATTTCACCCATGTACCTTTTTACCCTTTGTCTATTGGCTTTAAATGTTTTTCCATCCCTACTTTCTAATTGGATAGCACCATGACTAAAAAAACGCACAACTCTAAAAGGCCCCATCCACTTAGATTTGAGTTTTCCTGGAAACCACCTCAACCTGGAGTTGTAAAGCAATACCATGTCTCCTGGAACAAAATGGTGATCTTCAATTCTGCAGTCATTCTGAATCTTCATTCATTCTTTGTACAAAGCGGAGCTCTCACATGCTCGCAGCTTAAACTCATCAACCTCATTCAATTGCATCAACCTTGAGGTGGCAGCTTTTTGCCAATCTAGATACAGTTTCTTCAATGCCCATAATGCTTTGTGTTCAAGTTCAACCAGTAATGACAAGCCTTTCCAAAAACCAGTTGATATGGAGACATTCCGATGAGAGATTTGAAGGTAGTCCGATAGGCCCATAAAGCATCATCCAACTTCCTTGACCAATTTGTACGATTCATGTTCACCATTCTGGATATGTTTTGCTTTATTTCCCTATTCAATACTTCCACTTGCCCACTAGTTTGGGGATGATACAAGGTTGCCACACGCTGCTTCACACCATATCTTTCTAGGAGAGCTTTGAGCAATCGGTTGCAAAAATAAGAACCTTCATCACTGATAATTGCCCGAGACATAATCTGTAAAAAATATATTTTTGGATAAATCCTGTAACACTCTTACCCTCATTGTTCGGTAGAGCCACAACTTCCACCCACTTGGAGACATAATCAACTGCGACCAGAATATACTTGTTACCGTGAGAGCTAACAAAAGGTCCGATAAAATCAATGCCCCATACATCGAATAGTTCTACAACCAAAATAGGATTTAGAGGAAGTTCGTACCTTCATGAAACTCCTCCTTCTCTTTGACATCTGTCACAAGACTTTACATAGTCATTGGTGTCTTGGTGTATGGACAGCCAATAATTACCATGCTGCAATACTTTATAAGCCGTTCTAGCTCCACTGTGATGGCCACCCAACAATGAAGAGTGACATGCTTCGAGAATGCTCATCATTTCTACATCTGGAACATATCTACAGATGATGCCATCCGCACAAAAGCGAAACAAATAAGGGTCATCCCAGAAGAATTTCTTTACATCATGCATGAACTTGCGATGTTGATGTGTGTTCAAATTCGGAAGCACTATATTACTAACAAAATTGTTAGCATAGTCTGTGAACCAAGGTATAAGATCATGTTATGCTGCCAAAACATTTTCATCGGGAAATGAGTCATTTATGTCCAGCCCATCATCAAACTTCATCATAGCCTCATCTTCCAATCTTGAAACGTGATCAGCAACCTAGTTTTCTGACCCTTTTATGTCAATCACATCAAAATTGAATTCCTGCTAGAGGTACCTATCTGATCAACTGTGGTTTTGCATCTTTCTTCGTCATCAGATATTTGAGCGCTGCATGGTCAGTATGCACGATCAGTTTAGCTCCTAGAAAATATGAATGGAACTTTTCAAATGCAAACACTAAGGCAAGCAATTCTTGTTTTGTCACAATGTAATTCTTTTGGGTCACATTCAGTGCTTTGCTAGCATAATAGATCAGATGCAGGACTCTCTCTTTTCATTATTCCAATACCACACCAACTGCAACCCCACTCGCATCACACATTAGTTTAAATGGTCGTGACCAATCTGGAGTGACAATAACGGGTGTTGTCGTTAGCCTTCTTTTCAATTCTTTGAAGGCGTGCATGCATGCCTCATCAAATACAAACTTTGTGTCTTTTTCTAACAACTTACACAAAGGTTGTGAGATTTTGGAGAAGTCCTTCATCAGACGACGGTAGAATCCAGCACGGCCTAAAAAAATTCTGATACCTTTTATTGAAACTGGTGGTCGCAAATTCTCTATCACTTCGGTTTTTGCTTTATCAACCTCAATTCCTTTACCTGAAATTTTGTGACCAAGTACGATGCCCTCTTTGACCATGAAGTAGCATTTAACCCAATTTAGCACCAAGTGACTCTCAACACATCCTTGCAACACATCACACAAATTTGGAAGGCATTCTTCGAAGGACAGGCCTACGACACTGAAGTCATCCATGAACACTTCAATTGTACTTTCAACCATATCTGAGAAGATAGACATCATGAATCTTTGAAATGTGGTTAGAGCATTACAGAGCCCAAAGGCCATCCTCTTAAATGCAAAGGTCCATAGGGGCATGTGAAGGTTGTATTCTCTTAATTCTCAGGTGCAATAAGAATTTGAATGTAGCTGGAATATCTATCAAGGAAACAATACCATTCCTTTTCTGCTATTTGGTCAAGCATCTGATCCATGTATGGCATAGGAAAGTTATCCTTTTCAGACGACACATTTAATTTCCTATAGTCCATGCACACTCTCCATCCAGTGACTGGTCTCATGGGGATCAACTCGTTCTTTTCATTCGGCACCACCTGTGATGGCCCCCTTCTTTGGAACACATTGCACTTGGCTCACTCACTCACTATCAGCGATTGGGTAGATTACTCCTGCGTCTAGCCACATGATGATTTCTTTCCTCACAACCTCTTGTATTGGGGATTCAACCACCTTTGATGTTCAATACTCGGCTTATAATCCTTGTCTAGTTGAATACTATGAGAGCATATCCCCGTGGGTATGCTGATGATGTCTACAATTGTCTACCCAATAGCTCTTTTTTACTGCTTGAGAACTACGACTAGGGCTTCTATTTGAGCTTTACTTAACTCTGCTGTAATGATGACAGATAAGGTACTATTCTCTCCCAGGTATGCATATTTCAGATGTGATGGTAATGCCTTCAACTCTAACTCTGGTGGAACTTCTAAGGAGGGTTTTGTAGGTGGTGTTTCCCTGTTGGATAAATCTAGCTACAGCCTTGCTTGTCGCTTCAACCCAATTGACAGCCCAAGAGCATATACTATTTTCTCATAATCAGGGATGGTCACCATCAAAATTTATTAACACAACTGCCAATGGGTCTACTCCAAGCCTCGATTCTATTGGGATCTCTACTTCATATCTTCACCTGTTGATATGATTTAGATAACTTAGACTCAGAACTCTTCTCATCCTGCTGACCTATTTGAAACACCACTTCTTCTTCACTAAACTTGAAAGTGAGTAGACTCTTCTCCATATCTACTAATGCTCGACCTGTGGCAAAGAATGGTCTTCCCAAGATGATCGCAACTGCAAAATCAACTTCACAGTCAAGTACAACAAAATCTGTGGGAAGTATAAATTTGTCTACCTTCAGATGTACAAGATCCTCACAGGCTTCTTAAATGTTCTGTCACGCCATCAACAACCGCATTTTTAGGTACAAAACTCCCAAAACCAAGCTTTCTTAAAATGGTGAGAGGCATTAAGTTAATGCTAGCCTCCAAATCATATAGTGCTTCAGCAAATGCCAGTTCTCCTATAGTACACTGTATAGTGAATGCACTTGGGTCTTCGCGCTTCTGCACTAATGACTTTGTAGTGATGGCACTACAATGTCAAACATTTTTTAGAAGTCTTGGTTCACTTTTAGCTTCCTTTCGACTAGGTCTTTCATCCATTCGGCATGCCTCACATCTTTTCAAGGGTCTTCACTAACGGTTGGTCCACTGACAATATTTTGAGCACTGTCAATAGCTGTTCAAGTTCAGTCCTACTTTCTTCTTCTAAGACGTTGAGGGAAAGGAGGAGGAGGCCTTAGAAAGTTTTTATAGTTCTTGGGCTTCTCTACTATGTTGCCTGCCTGGATTCCTTCATTTATTCTTTTCTTGCGGTTCCCATTTTCCACCTTTTGCATAGGGGGATCTATTGTGTTCTTGCCACTCCCAGTCATCATTGCCATGCAATGCCCTTCATTTTTAGGATTTTGAACCGTATTGCTTAGTAGGGTGTCCTTTTGGCATTGGTTCAATTGTGAAAAAACTTGTCCAAATTGTTGCTCAAGTTGCTTGATTGCCACTGAGTGAGACTCTATCTTTTGAATTAATACTTTAGATATCTGCTTTCATTGCCTTTAGGATCTCATCTTGTTGGTTGGCTCGTTTCAGCAATTTTTCAAATATATCTTCAATTCTAGAATAGCTTGATCCGGCATCATGATTGTGTGGTGGCACATAAGGACGCTTCTGTAACCTTCTCTTCTTCCCGATTCTTTTCGAGCACTCTCTCTCTCTCATAGTATCAACACCTATTATCTCTATACATCCCATCACGTTTTAAGTTTCGACCTTGATTCCAGGAACCTTGCCTCCAATAGTCTGAGTTGGACTCTTGGGGGTTGTTCCGGAAACCCGCCGCTTGGTTGCTTACATAACAAGCATCCTCATCAAAGAATTGATCATCATACACAGGAGTAATTGGGGGTTGGTGAGCTATTGCTTTCACACTAGCTTGGTTTTGCTTCAAAACCAAATCCATGCTTGTACGGAGTTGAGCAAGTTGCTCTAGAATCTCTTCATTCACTTTAGCCTACTCACTATTTGTGGTAACTGCACAAGCACTCTTTGTACTACCACGCTCACTCTGATCCCATGCTCAGTTGGTCTTCACCACTTGCTCCATTCTTTTGGCCACTAGCTCAAATGGTTGATCAAGAAAAACACCTCCCATGATCTTGTTGGCACAAGCTTCGCTATTATCATCAAGTGCTCTATAGAAGATCTCGACCAAAGCATCATCAACAATTTTGTGATCAGGGACCATCCTTAATTATTTGGTGAATCTCTCCCATGTAGTACTAAGAGAGTCTCCAGGCAATTGCTCGAAATTATTAATTTTGTCCTTAAGCTTCAACTTATTCGACCTTGGGAAATATCTTTCTAGCAACACCCTCTGCTGCTCAGCCAAACTCTTGATGGTACCATATAGCTGCATTGCTAGTCAGTGGCAATGGTAACACCCTCAATCCAACAACGTAAATAGAGATATTTTGTGTCCCCATGAAACTTTTACACATGAAGACAACATTTTGGAGATGATGGTGGGGATCCTCTGATCGTAACCTTGTGAATAGGCCACAGTTTTGGAGCATTGGAGAAATCCACTTGATACCGGGAACTTAGCATCTGCCGATAGAGGGGGAAGTACTATATAACTAATAACATCCATCACTATAGGGTTTAATCGCTATTGATTCCAACCGTAAGCATTTGGATTGAAATCTCTAAGTTGTGGCCGGTTAACCTTGATGGTGGATTCTCCTCTCTTCTTAAGTCTTCCTCATTCGCATGCATATCCTCCTCAACCTCAATGTCCTCATTCACTCGAGCCACCCTTCTTGGTAGTCGATGGATCTCAAAATTTTATGCAGCTAAGGGATTACCTTGGCTCTTGGTGTTGGCATACAACATAGTAGACCCTGCAAAAGAAATCAAACAATAAAAACAAAACAAAAGTAAAGTACAAGAGACTCTAGAAATCAATAATAGAACTAACTAATAGTGAATTCAAGTCAAAACCTAGTCTTATTCCCCAGCAACGGTGCCATAATTTTATGATGATGGTTACGCTCCAATAAGAAAGAAGTTGCTATCAGTAATTAACCTAACCGCGTTTAGGGTCAAAAGCATAGGGAATACAGGGCTTCACTATAATATTTCACTACTAATCATTCCTAGTATCTATAACTACAATCTCTAGATGGGGGTGGGGGGTGGGGGGTTGTTGTGATTAAAAGAAACTAAAAATGAACACTAATTAAAATTTGGGGAGAACACTCAATTTTAGGGGAAACATGGGAATGGTGTTCCCCATGGCTCGTTGACTCAATTACCCTAGGTAACATAACTTTGATCGGTGAATTGCATGTAGGACGGTAACTTACGTTATTCTATCCCTCTTGTGAAGGTGAAGGTCGAATTTCACCATGGCGCTTGGTCGGCCACCATGATGTGCCAATTAACCGTTGCCTATTGTCCCAGTCAACCTCCCCTTGGTCAGGTTTGGTTGATTAGATGGGAAAACATCAACTGAATTATGTCATCTACTTCCCTTTTCCTATTCGTCACTACCTTGGTCATGATTGTGATAGTAGGTCGAGTTCGGAGTTGGCCACAACCAAACAACATTAATCACGAAGGGAAATAAACAATACATGCAAAACCCCAATTATAGACATGCATAAAACCTAGGTCATCTTCAAGTCAACTACCCATGGTTCCCACAACCCCAAGTTGCGGATGTTTAGCTACTCATGGCTAAGCTAAAACAGACAAAAATGCACATAATAGTCAAGTTGAGAGTTTCACCAATAACAGTGGAGAAGATAAGCACCACAAGTTGCAAACCTACAAACTTGATTGATCAACAATGAGTACAAAGCAAGATTTGCAATCCCCAAAATGGGTTTCTCAAAAAGAATAAGAATCTACTCTAAAAACCTAAGAAATGCTTCAAAATATATTATAGAAGTGTCTACTATTCTAACTCGCTTCAAAAAACCTAACTTAAACTATTTATAGTATATACAAAGCAACCTTAGGAATTATGTAGAAAAGACAGCTGGCATCTAATAAAGTTTGTAGTTACGACTCGTAGGTTAGCCTATAAGTCGTATTTGGGGTCATATCAGGTTCTTGGCATCTTGGACTAAACTTGTATGACCCATAGGTATGAGTTGTTACTCGATCTACGACTTGTATGTTTAGTCTTGTAGTATTGGTCTTTAGTTTTTTGTCCAACATTTTAGCTCTCTGATTCTTGCTACGAGTCCACCTATATGAGTCATAGTGTGTCTTATGACTCGTAGGCTGGACTCATAGGGTTGACCTTGACTTGGTAGATTTCTGATTTTGGGTCTCTGATTCCTGCTACGACACAACCTACAACTCGTAGAGTGATCTATGACTCGTAGGTGGGCTCATATGGCCTATGTTTTAGCAAAATCTACAACTTTTCTTCAAAATCATACCAACCTAACTTTTCTTCAAGATTAACACAAGAACACATCAAGACACTAAAAAGTCACTTTGAGAACTCACAAAATCCCTTGTTTTAGGTATCAAATGTGCTGCAACTTGACAGCACATCACCGTGCCACTAATCGTGCCCCATGCCTTAAACCAAAAATGGTCTTTTCCAGCTTAATGTGCCACTGTTCCGAAGCCTCACTGCTTGTCAAGCTGCCCGTGTGGTGTCACTACTCGGGAGTGTGTCACAAAAAGGTTCATACTCCTTCATCCAAACTTGAAATGAGGTGAAACAATGTTCGTTGGAAAGCTAACTCCCTTAATTTGATATGTTGTGGGCCATCCATTTCCAAGTGTGCTAAAGTTTATTCTCGTTTAATGTTGGCCTTGGCACAAATTAACACCCAAAACACAATTCATAAAGAAGTCTTGAACTTATCTAAACACTGGAAGTCTCCCACAACCCTAATCCACTCCCAAGCTAACCAAAGGAGGCTTGATTCATGGATACATAAGAGCATGGAGTTATGGGTGTTATAACACAACTACTTCACAAAGACTTGGTCAATCTTCAGGAATTGGAATTGATTACAAGCATCTCCTATTCCTATCAACTTTAGATATTAGTGGGATTCAAATAATCTCTTTCCAGTTAACAGTTATTGAGAATTTCTCAATGTGGTTTAGATTAATGCGCATTACCTTGTCAGGGAGAATTAAGCTCAGACTTATGGATAGATCATGTAGCACGACATGTTCCTAGAGTCAATGTTGAATCATTGGGAGAGGGCAAATGTTGTGCTTTCTTAGCGAGTCAACTCAGTTGCTAAAGATCTTCACGGTGGAGTTATGTATGCTTTTGTAGCTCAGGTTGTGAGGCAAGAATTGCTTGAAAGATTTAATAAGGTTGATGGTTCAAGAACCTACAATCTACACAAAGAAATTTCCACACTAACTCAGGGCACTGATTCTGTTTCAGTTTATTTCTCAAACCTTAAGTATTTGTAAGAATATCTTGAAGCTTTATTCCTAGCTCCTAGTTGTGATTGTGAGAAATCTAGAAGCTTTGTGTTACATTTGCAAAAGTTAAAACTATTTTAGTTTCTTATGGGGCTGAATGACTCATATGGACAAGCTAGGGGTCAAATTCTCATGATGAGTCCATTGCCATATGTAATCAAGCTCATGATATCAATTGTGTCTGCTATTTGAGTCTTGGTGCAAATCCCAGTGCTGGGATAAGTACCTTTGATATGGCTATGTACTCTAGAAATATAAACAACAATTCTCAGAGGTTCAAGAGAACACACAATGTGATCTGTGATTTCTGCCAGTGCAAAGGTCATGTCAATGAGAATTATCACAAACTAATAGGCTAGCATCCTAATTTTAAGTCCTAAAAGAAGGTTGTGTTAAATGTTTTGAATAATAAGGTATAATGTTATTGGTGATTTTGGATCTAAAAGATATGCAGCTAAATGTAACATAAATGAAAGTCATGTACGTATTCAACTATAAGATTTGGTTATGGCCATGGGCCAGGTGGTATTCCTATGGGGTCACCACATTTTATTGGTGAAAATTCAAAGAGTCAAGTGAGTGTATCTCAGATGAATTAGATGGGACGTAAACATGTTTTAAAAGGAACAATATGTTCTAATAGTAAAGTCTCTCAGTCAAGCTAACACAAAATCTTTCCACAACTATTTCAGCTAATGTTGTAGGTATAGTGTCTCAAGGGGCTGATAATTATATGGCAATGTTAACATCTGAATGTCATAGGTGGATCATAGACAGTAGTGCTACAAATCATATGATATTAGACATAGGCTTACTTAAACCAAGAATCTATGGAAAAAATTGCCATGACTAGGAAAATACAGTTACCAAATGGTGACATCTCATTGGTTACATATAGACACTAGTAAAATCTCTAATAAATATACCATTTCAAATGTCTTTTATGTACCTTAATTTAACTATAATTTGTTGTTTGTCTCAAAAATCATAAAAGAATTATAGTGCTTTGTAACTTTTCTCCCTTACTTTTGTATTTTTCAGGATCTCTTCACTGGGAGGGTGAAGGAGATTGGTAAAGAAAATGATGGACTTTATATCTTGCTCAATCACTATGATTCTAATGGAAGAAATCTCAGTTTAGCTATTCAAGGATCAAAAAGGAATGAGACAAAAGATTTCAGCCTATGGCATAAAAGGCTTGGCCATACTTCTTCTACAACATTACATAATCCTAATAGTTTACAAATAAGTCACTTAATTATAAACTATTTTCATAGAAAATCACTCCACTTTGACTTTTAACTCCAAAGTCACTCAATTATGGGCTCTTTTCATAAAAAGTCACTCAAGCATAGGCTTTTTACTTACAAAGTCACTCAATCTATTTAATCAAAATTTTCAATGAAATTTATTGACATGACAGTTTTATATAAAACTAAAATCATAAGAAAATAAAAAATAATCATTTAAATCATTCAATAACAAAAATTATAAAAATTCATTATAAAAAATAACTACACTTTATTTATTTACAATTCATGCATAGTTTTTCTTTAAATGTAAAGATAAAGACAGGCAACAAGGCAGATGAAACTTCTGAAAATTGGAGAGAAAGAAATTCGATGGCAATCATCAAATGATACTTTTTAGTTATCAAAAAAATTTTCTTTTTAAATAAAAATTTTTGTCAACAAGTTTTATTGAAAAAACTAATTAAATAATTTGAGTGACTTTCTAAGTAAAACACATATAATTGTGTAACTTTCTATGAAATGAGTCCATAATTAAGTGACTTTTGAGTTAAAAAGTTAACTTGAGTGACATTCTATGAAAAGAGCTCATAGTTGAGTGACTTTTGAGTCAAAAATTAAAGTTGAGTGACTTTTTGTGAAAAGAGCGCATAATTGAGTGACTTTTGAGTTAACATTTAACGTTGAGTGACTTTCTGTGAAAAGAATCCATAGTTGAGTGACCATTTGAGATATTACAACATATTATGACTCAGTTAGGTAGGTTCTTGTGCTAAGAAGTCTAGGTTACCTTTCTGTTCTGGTAGTATACTGAAACGCTCCGAAAATGTGCTCGAAAATGCCCATAATCGTAATTTTGATATATCTTAAAATCCGTGTATGATATAAAAAATCCAACTTCATATACTTGATGGGGGAGAGAGGGGGGATTGAGCAGAAAATTGGTATAACCCGGATTTTAGAAGACCTGAAGAAAAAAATGATTATCACCAACTTTTCGCAAAACGGTGTGGGTCCGCGAGGGCTCCATGACGTGGACCCGTTGCGGAGCAGTGTTTACACTTCCATAATTTTCTGTTTCGGCCTAAGGCATTTTGGTCATGGCCTCCATGCCCTTTTACACGTTAAATATCCTATATTTAGCCATTTTTCAACACAATATCACTTAAGACACTCTCAAAACCCTCTCCAATACTTAACCAAATATTTCATCCAAAGTCAAGTGTCCCAAGCTTAATTCCGGATCACAAGAGCTCCAATAAAGCTTCAAGTCTCCTCCAAATATACATCAAGAAACTCCATGTTTATGGTATGTAGGTCTCATCCATTGAGTCCTCTCACCCATAGAGTGCAATCTCCCTTTTCATGAAAGTTACATGTTTTCAAGTTGAATCATCTATAGGTATATTTTATTATGGATTTTGGTTATGAATTATATTGGGGTTTTATGAAATGTTGATTGATTATGCATGGTTAACTATTTCAAGCATATACTACGAATTGATTTTGCCTATTGAGATTATGCATGTTTTGAGCTATGAAACCATGATTTATTATGAGATTTGATGATGGATTTCAAGGTATCTTACATAAGGTTTTTACTATGTGTTGGTGGGTGATTTACCTTGATCTTTCTCATAATATTTCATTATTAAATTGCATGATTTTAATCTAGCATTACACACCCACCAAGTGTTTGATAAAATGTCTTGACAAGGATTTTTAAGTTATTGATGAACTACTACATGGTTTATAAGTTCAAGTGACTTTATGATGATTAAGGGATTGTATCTATGCATTAAAGCATGAAAAGTATCTATAGTGTTGCAATTGACCATACCTTGTTGGGGGTTGACATGCCCAATCACCTTATTGAGGGGGTGACATGCCTCAACCACCTTGTTAGGGGGTGATGTGCCTATACTACAATGATGATGGTAGATACTCTGACCACCTTTTCGGGGGTGAGGGATAGAAGTGACATTCCCATACTATCATGTTGAGAGGTCTATACCTTTGACTATCTTATTGGAGGGTGATATGCCCACATCACCATGTTGTGGGGTGGATACCTCAATCACCTTCCCAGGGGGTGACTTGCTTTGGATTCCAAGTAATTGTTACTTGGTCTATGATTATCGTCTCTTCCCACACATTGAAACGATCCCAAAAAGTGTCTGAAAATATGCCTCAAAAGTGATCGGAATCGTAATTTCCTTATATCCTAAATTGTGTGAGTTATTTAAAAAATCTGACTTCATATTCTTGTTCAGGAGGTCAAATTGAGTGGGAAGTAAGTCTAACCCAGATTTTAGAGCGAACGATTCATAATTTCAGTTTTCAAAGTGGGCGATTTCCAGAGAGCAGGTGCACCCTTGGTGTGACGCAGCTAGGGCACACCAGTGCTTTATTTTGTGTCCAATTATTTTCGGTCCAAGGCCTTTTGATCTTAGGCTAAGCCTTCCCACACGTAAAACAATACCTATACTTAACCTTATTTCACCCTCATATCATCCAAGACATTCGCAATACTCTCTCAAACACTTAGTATTTCATCTCCAAATTTCAGGTCTCAAAACTCATCTGGATTCTAAGGTTCTCATTCAAGCTTCAAGTCTCCATCTACAATGCTCTTCAAGGTTTCTCCAAGATCTAAGGTATGTGGGTTTCTTTCATGGGTTCCTTTCACCCATAATACCCAAGCTTCCTTTCTTAAAAATTACATGATTTAAAGTTGATTTACTCATGGGTCTTGTTTATCATGAAATTCACTACACACTATGTTGGGGTTTATGAAATTGTGATTGTTTACTATGTTTTGGGCTATGAATCTATGATCTATTGTGAGATTTGATGAAGAGTTTTGATGTATAGTGCCTGAGGGTGTTACCAAGTCTCTATTGATGGTTTTACAATGAATTTTCTTGCATGATTTCACTCTTGAATTGCATGGTTTTATACTAGAACTACACACTCGCCAAGTATTCGATAAAATGTCCAGTTAGGATTTCTTGAGGAATTGAAGGTCCAATGCATGTCTTTTGAAATTAATGGCCTTATAATGAGGAAATGAATGTATGTATATGATGATAAAAGTAATGTAGGTATAAGAAGATGAAAGGAGTGTATATATAATATTATTTCATTAGTGTTGGGGATGACTAAGCCTAGCTCAGGAGGTGCCAAGCCCGTGTAACCTTGTTGGGGGTTTATAATCATCAACCTTATAGGGGAATTTCTACTCCATCAACCTTGTTGGGGGTTTGCACTCCATCAATCTCATGAATGGGTTTGTACAATATGCGCCTCTCCAAGGAGGTGGCAACCTTTGGATTGCACTATAGTGCTCACTCCTTACACTCGTATTATGTTCTATATAAGCATGATTTTACTTCAGGCATCATTTATACATGTCATATTATTAATATACTATTCATTGCTTAGGATTATGCATTTTGCCTATGATGCCTATCTCTTGTTGCATTGCATCCTACATACTTAGTACATTAAAACGTACTAATGTATAATATATGCCTTCATTACATTACCATGTAGGAAGCGTAGCTTCCATTGATTCTTCCCCTCGTGGGTAGACGGATTGTTCAACTTAGCTCTTGGTGAGTCCTTAAGTCCAGGGACAATATCTATCTAATTATGTGCTTATGTTTAGACTATACGTTGTACATTTGGATTACTTATTGTCATTACTATGAGGGTGAGCGCGTTTGCTTGTCTTCGCTCCTGCTAAGTTCTATGTTTAGAGGTGTTGTTGGACTAATATGTAATGATGCTAAAAGTCTGATTCTCTCTTTGACTCTCTTAATGTTATATGAAGTGAAGGTTTTCCTTTAATCCATATGTCCTTATTTCTACTCTTTTATTTTTGTTTAATTGCTTCCACAACCAAGGATGTGTAATAATATGTTAACAGGCTTGGTGGAATTCCTTCAGGGTCCCCTTGCGCTGTGTCACATCTAGGCCCTAGTTTGGGTCATGAAAAACTTTGTATCAGAGCTGTCACAACCCAAGCCTAGGGCCTGGACGTGACACGGTGTAAAGGGAACCGAAGAGACCCCAAGCAAGCTTCTTAGAGCATCATTACACATCCTTGATCGCAGAAACAATAAATCAAGAGACAAGAGTCAACTCATATCATAGATACATAACATTCCCAACAATCACCTCTACTACATAGATAAAAGTGGGGGCAAAGACAAAGCAACTGGGCTCACCCTCATAATAAAATAGAACATAAGAAGAGTGTCTCAGTACATAACAAGAGAGAGTATAGACTAAGGTCCCTGAAGTGAAGGACTCACTAACTAGCTTGAATGGTAGCGAACGATCCACGTGAAGGAGGATGATCAACTTGGGCTTTGGTTCCTACATGGTGATATCATTTAGGCAAGAGTATGTATTAGTACATTTAAATGTACTAAGTATATAGGATGTAATGCAACAACAGATAGCCATTATAATCAAGTTGCATAATATTAAGCAATAGGCATAATATAATAATATGGCATGTATGATCAATTCTTAAGTAAAACATGCTTAAATAACGCATACTCATATAGGATATCATATGTGTAGAAGAGACAAAGCTAGCTATTCAAGGTACAAACCCCTTGATAGTTGTGTGGTATAAACCCCTCACATGGTTAATGATAATCACACCTTATCAACACGGTGACAAAGTATAAACCCCTCGCATGGTTGATGAGTACAAACCCCTAATAAGATCATTTCATCATCATATAGCCAATCATATTATATATCATGCTTTGGACCTTCAACTACTAAAGAAACCACATCTGGACATTTTATCAAACACTTAGAGGGTGTGTACTGTTACTATAAAACCATGAAATACAGACATAGAATCATGCAAGAAAATCCATTGTAAAACCATCAATCATCACCTTTCAACACCCCCAAATTATATACATCAAAACTACTCATCAAATCTTATAATAGATCCAAGATTTATAGCTCAAAACATAGCAAAACAGTCACAACATTACATAGCTTTAGCATATGGTGCATTGAATTTCATAAGGATCAATGCCCATTTGTAAATCAATTTTAAATCATGCAATATGAGTAAAAGGAGGCTTGGGTATCATGGGTGAAAAGAACCCATGAAAGAAACCTACATACCTTGTCTTAGAGAAGAAGTTGGTGAAGATTGCAGATGGAAACGTGAAGCTTGAAGAAGAACCTTGAAGGAGAACCTTAGTTTGGGATGAGGGTTTGGGACTTGAGTTTGGGGAGTGAAAATATGAGTAAGTGTCTTAGTGAGTATTGAGAAATGTTTAGGATGATATGAGGGTGGGTTTTAGCTAAATATAAGTAAAAGTACGTTTGGAAAACTTTGGCCCAACACTTAGAAAATTTTTGGCGAACTAAAAAAAAGCATTCACAAAATGTATTAGTGCACATCGCGGAAGCAGTGCGCACTGCTCTTTAGAAATTGCACTTTCGAAAATTATAATTGCAAATCTTTTGTTCTTAAATCGGCGTTAGACCTCTCTTACATAATTTTGACCCCCTAATCACGAATATGAAGTTGGATTTTTGAAATAACAAGTAAATTTTGAGATATATGGAATTTAAAATTTTGAGCATTCCAAGGCACATTTTCGGACACTTTTTTGGGTCGTTTCAAGTGCACTACGTTGTTAGACCCTTGGAGTCCAACATACCACATCGATTAAAGTCCTATTCAAGGTTTTGAAGTGCGCGACGACTATGGATGGGAGGCTATGAGGTGTTCTAGGAAATGTTTCACTTCTTCATGATCTATGTCATGCGATAGAATTAGGTCCCCTAAGGTTTATTGCTAATCCCTAACCATTACATTTCAGGATATGTCTCGAGCTACTCAGGATGGTGATATTATAAATGTGGATACTCGCAATGCTCTATTGAAAGTGGCCAAAGCAGTGACAAAATGGGTAACTCACCTCGAACAAAATGTGAATGCTCCCAAGACTTTAAGTGGTAAGAGGAGAGGTAGTGAGGCCAAGAGGGCCCGATTTTCCAAAAATGCAAATTCCAGTGAGGTTTGTGCACTCCTATGTATTTTTTGTCCAATTTTGACTTTGATCCAAGACTTTTACGTCTTGGGCCTAAAATGTGATAGGTGTCATGATGGCCTATGCTTGGGAGTTATCAACGCTTGTTATGGCTGTCGAGAGTTGGGTCATAAGGTAAAGAAATGCCCTTGTAAATGCAATAAGAGTAAAGGAGACGATGATGGGGTGATTCATCCTAGATGCCCAAAATGTGGGAGGAAACATGGTGGTTTATGTTGGAGGAACACGGTTCATGCTTTGGGTGTGGTGAGATGGTCCACAAAGTTTTTGTTTGCTCTTATGCTCACCACATGGATAAAGGTGGTGATGTTGATCAAGAGGCTCCAAGAGGTAATGAGGCGCCCGACATTACTACTGGTATGTTGAATTTTCCTTTTACTTTGATGTCCATACATTGATAGGTCCGGTGTGCCATTATATCTTTCATTATTCCTTTTGGGTTGCCAGTGGACTCCTTGTGTGTCTGGAGTTGTTATGTGAACCTTTGGTGTATAACTCTTTGTTGAGTATGTTGTTGCTAAGAGTGTTCATATATGTTGTTTCGTGTTCTTATTACGTTACGTCTTGCCATGTGACTTGTTGGGTCTGATTGTCACAGCCCAACCCCCGGGGCCATGACTCGTGCCGATTAGGCACTTAAACCAACATTAAATTGCAAAACCACAACTTAAAGTCTAAGAATTCTACCGAAATTTCGGCAGAGTTTCCTCTGTTTTTATGCCCTATCCTCA
>JAPFFP010092398.1:0-20743 GCA_026153255.1 Solanum medicagineum
TCGTAGCATGACCTACAAGATGTAGTCAGGGTCTCGTATCAGGCTCTTGGCATCTTAGACTAAACTGGTACGACCTACCTTTATTCCATAAGAAAATGAAAGATAATAAATATTTTCTTTTTTAAAAAAGAAGAGAGTATTGTTAGTTTCAATGACGTAAGTGAACCAAAAAAAGTAAATAGACATTTGTAAACCCAAAAGCTTTTTTAAAAGGGGAGAAACTAAGCTTCTACCCCTTTAAATTAAACTATTTATATTCATATATCCTTTTATATTTTATACCCCATACTATTAAAGTTTTGCTCCCCTAATATTAAAATTCGCGCGCTGATATCATGCTGACGTCAACACCTGCTTGTATGATATACCAATAGGGTATACATATACCAACAGGGTATCACAGATGATTAAGCTCAATCCTATATGGTACTGATATGGTATAAATATACCGACGGAGTATATAACGAATATATTTTCTACTAATTTAGAGTTTAATAATTTTTTATTTCTTTCGTAAAAAAAAATCATATATACCAATTGGATATCAATATACACCAAAGCATCACAAATGACTGAGCTCATTCTATATGATACCGCTATGGTGTATATATACCGCTAGAGTATATTTCATAGTATTTATGCTGATGTCAGCACGCGAAATAAGGGGTAAGTGGGTAGAAAGGTAAATAGTTTAGGTAATTGATCCATTAAGGGTAAATAGTTTAAATTGGATCTATTAAGGGTAAATAATTTCAAATTAGGTCTATTTTGTGTACTTTTTCCTTAAGAAAGGACACTTTTGGACATAAATATAAATGATAAAAATATTTTAAGCCCAATAAATGAATGAAGAGCATTTATGTATCATTTTCAATAGTTTAAAGATATTTCAAACCCTTTTCCAAATATATATAAGAATTTTATTGTGGAGATGATAATAAATGATAACAAACCTAGACCATCAGAAATGGCAACGCAAATTAGATGTTTAACTTCAAGGAACCCCCATACAATTTAATGTGAAAGTATTGATTGACTGACAGTGGCTTTTACTGTGTGGAACTTATTTTGCTTAAAGCATCAGAATACATGATTATTCAAAATCAGTTTTATTTCATCTCAATTTTCAATTTTCGTGGCACAATTTAAATTTTGAGTTTCAAAACTATCAAAATTTTGACTGTGATTTTGAACATAGAAGTTCTATGTTTTTTTTAAAATAATATATATAGATATATTGTAAATAAAATTAGAAGTGGATGATCATATATTTTTACTATGTCAAGTCACTTGGAAACATAATAATTGTCCAACATAATGTAATGTGTGACTAGAAAAAGGAAAAAATAATTTGGGTTCAGTGCATGGTGAGTCTCGCGTGTTCATGTTATTTTATGAGAAAGTTTGGCTATAAATAACCATGTAGAGAAGAAAGAAGATACACATAGATAATAACGAAGCAAAATATTTCCTCCATGTTCTTGTCATTTTATGAGAAAGTTTGGCTATAAATAGCCATGTAGAGAAGAATGAAGATACACACAGATAATAACGAAGCAAAATTTTCCTTCATCTTCTCTCTTATTTCTTGATTTTTAGATATTATCTCTCTTTAAATTTATTACAGTTAATTCTAGATTTATTTTTATAACACGTTATCAGCACGAGTCTCTAGCCAATTGAAATTTGCTAAAATCGGGGTTATCTTTCTCTTAAAGATTCATTGAATTTCTTTCAAACTAAAGCCTACATTTATAGATTTATTTGTACTTGATTTGCAACTTAATTACTACACAGAACTTACTTTAGGTATTATTATACTATTATTCTAAATATGATAGTTGACATAGTTATTAGACAAACATCATGATCTAAGTTGTAATTGATAAACAACTTTCATAAGGAAACCTCAAATCACAGTTTAAGTTTGAATTGCTAATAAATTTAAATAATAGAAGATATGAAGTTTTGCAATGTGATACACATTCTATTAAGCATTATATCAATGAGTGAGTATATATATATATATATATATGAATATGACAATGAGAAATAAAACAACTTGTACGTGTATATTATTTGTTTGTTTTTGGATCTATCAACTGACAAACTTTGTTATTTGTAAGTGTAATAAAAATATTGATATTATTTACCATTAACCTATAATTCTAAATTACATTTATGTACCATGATGGTAGGCTAATTAGAAAACTCGTAAATATATTTCTTTTACACATTTATGACTATTTGTATGACATAAATAAGAACAGTACTGTGTTAGATATAACCAAAATTCAAACAAAATTGTTCCACTAACATCTATTGAATCTAGTAGCAAAATATTATATATAAGAATTATTGTTTTAATACTTCATGAGTTTATATGCATTTGTAACATTCCATGCATACATTATAGTTTGTACTCAAATAATATTTTATCATTTGAAATATTAATTGATCATTAAAAACTAGTATTATGTTATTAACTCAATTATTTTATGATAGCTTTCATCATGTCGAATTTGTCGAAACTTGAATCTGTGGCGCTTGACATCTCTGGAAAAAACTATTTGTCATGGGTACTTGATGCTGAAATTCACCTTGCCACTAAGGGTCTTGGTGATATTATAATCGAAGAAAATAAAGCATCAAGTCAGGATAAAACGAAGACGATGATTTTCCTTCATCATCATCAAGATGAAAGTTTGAAGGTTGAATACTTAACAGTGAAAGATCCACTTGAATTGTAGATCGACCTTAAGGCCACGGTATTGCCAAGGGCTCGTAATGAGTAGATGCACTTACAATTTTAAGATTTTAAAAACGCAATTAAATATAATTTTGTTGTATTTAGAATCACTTCCCAATTAAAATTATGTGGAGAAATAACAGATGAGGACATGTTAGAATAAACATTAACTACTTTCCATGCCTCAAATGTAATATTACAACAACTGTTAATCATGAAAAATGAATTTTTAGGAAAAAATTAGTTTAAAACTTAACTAATAAGAAAAATCAATTTTTTAATAAATAAGAACACAAAGCGCCGCTTAATTTTTTTTAATAAGAAATTAAGAAATTTTTTTAAAAAAAAAAGAATTTTAAGACCCTAACAGAAAAAGTCTTAAATTTCAAAGAAATAGGTAAGAATCCAATTTTCACTTTTGAGAAGAAATAAATCACTCAAAAAATGACAGTTAACTCGCAGTTGACCGGCGATTAAAACATATTTGACTAATTTGAAAAAATCAATAAAGAAATAAAAAACTTTTCACAAATATGTTTGAAATATTAAAAGACTTAGAAATACATTTTTTCAAATTTAAATAAAAATAACATAAATGATTTGACTTTTGGGGAATTAAATTAGATTAAATAAAATAAACATAATAATGTTAGAGTTAATAAATATTACAAAATAAATAAATATAATAAGGGGTGAAGAGAAATAAACTAAAAGTACTTGGGCTAGGCAAGCCTAAAGACACCTGTTCTAGCTTCTAAAAATTGGGTCTGTCTAGCCTAAATTTCCTGCTGCTGCTGAAGATTGGGCCCCTTGGCCCATTTTCACCTTTTATCAGCCCCAAAACTCTTGTATGCTGCTCTGATATGGTAACAACTCTTTGTTGAACAAAAGAGAGGCTAGCTCGAGGATACACAATTATTAGGCCTCTACGATCCAAATCCGAAATGCAAAGGGAAAGAGGAGAGTCCACTTGGGACTCTTTCTGGGAGCAGGAACTGGGACGAGACGATTTTAGAAGAGGACTCTCAACACCAAAATTCGTTAATCAATTTCCAGACTACGAAATTCAAAACTCATAACCTCAAAACTTCAAAGTTCACTAATTTTGTTTCTGGAAATTTCCAGGATATTCAAAGGTGAAGAACCGCTCTGCTCAAAATGGTGATGAATGAGAGATATTTATAGCCCCAAAATTAGGACAAAACGGGAGGGGAAAAAATGATGGATAAAATCGAATTTTTTAGCTTCTTTGAAATTTGAATTTAAAATTGAATTCTCAATCTCCTGAGAATCAATCACTAGGGATGACAATGGGACGAGTGCGGGACAAGACCCGCATAAACCTGCAAGGATTTTACCCGCCCCGCATAACATAATATTTTATTTTTTACCCGCCCCCGCCCCGCAAAACATGTTCGCTCCAAGCCTCCAACCATACAAAATTCTGTGTTAATTTTAAGCCTTGTTTGGCCCTAAACCTTCGCTGGTTTAACGTGCTTCAACCTTCAAACAAATACACTCACAGTAAACGTGCTTCAACTATAATCAAACCACAATCAAATTTTTTTATGCAAATTTTCATACAAAAGAACTCTTAAAAACTAGTAAAACGAAGCACGCATCAAAGCTTCCTGGAACAGTGGTCTATAGTAGTTCCGGACAGAGGCAAAAACGAGCACACGCACTGCATCTAACACTCTTTTGTCCCCTCCTGTTTGAGCTGGTTCTGCATCCAAACACTAGCTAAAGTAAATGTCTGGTTCTGCATCCAAACCACTGCATACAAATGGTCCTAGTTAGCTAAAGTAAATGCTTGGTTCTGCATCCAAACCACTGCATACAAATGCCAACAAAGGTATATATGTCAAAAAATAGAAAACATTGACCATAAAAAAGATACACATACATTAGTATATAAAAGGTTACTGCATATGGAACAAACCCAAAGCAGACAAAAACCATGCAAATAATAGCAACAGCAAGACGAGACATCTAACAGTTACAATAATAATCTTCAATTCCATCCATCGAACAAAACAACAATGACAACATACCCAGTGGAATCCCACAAGTGGGGTCCGGGGAGGTAGCTGCTCCAGAAACTGAAGATAACTAGCATAAGAACACAACACCACACAGATGAGAGAGTAGATGAAAAGCTAGGAATAATAATTGTGTAGACCTAACTTATGCTACAGCTACAGACAACCTAATTTTAAGATAACTTATGCTACAGCTAGAAGGACAAGAGTCAGCTCTCAACCAGTAACTCCATTCACGAACTACATAACAGAAATTGCCAACTATGAGGATGACATACGGAGGAAGAAGTTTTCACACACTTTCTAGATGCCTAGAGATCACATCATCCATAGAGATCACATCAAACAATCGTTTCCTTTAGGTAGTGCAACATAAATCTCAAATGAGAAATGGTTCAAACAGAATTGAACATGCTGAATTCCAGTCACTGTGAAACTAGCAAGAACAAACATAATTCTTTCACCTCAGTTTGGCAAGTAAGAAACAAGCAACAGATACCAAATCCAGAATGAAACCACCCCCAAATGTTCCTGAACTCGATGGATACCAAATCCAGTTTAGATCAACAAGACTTTACTTAATCTAGAATTAGAAATAGGAAGGATAAACTTGTTTACCATTTGCTACAAGCCATTGTTGTCCTGGACAGAGGCAAAAGTTAACAAATATGAATCCGCCTCCTCTGCTTCATCAAGTAAGGTCGGACATGAAACTCTATTGATGCTTGACGTCAAAGCTAAGAAGAAAAGTATGTGGTTAGAGTAATAAGAATAGAAAAATTGTTAAATAACAAGTCATTGAAAAGTTATTTACCATTTATTTCGTTCCATAACCAAGTGCGAGCACACATCAAAGCTTCCAAAGTAGTAGGATGGAGTCTACTGCAATGCGGACTAATCAACCTTCCACTAGTGCTAAATGCTGACTCAGAAGCAACAGTAGATACTGGAATAGCTAAGAGGTCACGAGCCATCTTTTGTAAAGTAGGAAATTTCAATTTATTTGTCTTCCACCAACTTAAATTGTCAAATGATGGAGTTTGAGGCAACAAACTTTCTTCTAAATACATATCCAACTCTGATCGTTACTCTGTATATGCACTACTCGAAGCAACAAATCTATCAAAGCTTGATAGTCGATCACTCTCCAAAAGACCAATTGCTTCATTTGAACTAGATACTTTAACTAACTCATGTGGAGCAAATATTTTGCTCTTGTACTCTTGAAATAGATCATGATAATGAGTTCTAACTATTTGGATTTTCGTTGAAGCTTCTTCACCATAAATTAGTGGAAGATAGAACTCTACTAACTTCATTTTTGTATCTTGGATCAAAAATAGCAGCTACTCCCATGAATATATGTATATCCTCCAAATATTTCTTAAACTTTACCAACATTGCCATTGCCATATTGCTAATTAAAGGATTAAAACTCTTAACCCATGCTTCTTATTCGAGCCTAACTTCACAAACCTTAAAAAAGTATTGACTTGAAGTAGGATATTGAATTCCTGAAAATTACTCTGTAATTTGATAAAAAAGCTTCAACTTATCACAAACCTCTTCTGCTTCACTTCATTGCTCTTCACTTGGAAAACAACGATAATTGGCATCATTTAGACTCAACTTCTGAAATACGTCTTTGTATTCTATCGTTGTTCTCAATATTAGAAATGTTGAGTTGTAACGAGTTGGACAATCATACTCAAACTTTTTGGTACAGGAAACATGTAGCAATCGTGCAAATTCTTTAAACCTTTCAATTCTACTTGATGATGCTATCCAATATAAGACACTATCACACACATTTTTAATACCATCTCCTATCACCTTAAGCCCTTCTTGCACAATTAAATTCAAGATGTGTGCAGCACAACCAACATGAAAAATCTTACCCATCAACAACAAATCACTTTTACAAAGTTTCTCATTTAACATTGTTTTCATCATAGCATTGTTAATGCTACAATTATCAACTGTAATTGTTGATATTCTTCTTTCAAGGTTCCACTCTAATAAACAACTGAGCAAGGCACCACACAAAGTATCCTTATCATGAGGATTAGAAACATAAACAAACCTCAAAATATGACTTTGAAGCCTCCACGAGTCGTCAATAAAATGAGTTGTAATAGCCATGAATCCTTTTCTGTTGTTGTCTGAAGTCCACATATCAGTTGTTATTGCAATTTTATTTGTGAGTGTTTCCAATAGTTTGGACGTTTTGGATTTCAAATTGTCAAGAATCTTCAAAATATCATTCTTAATTGTGTTTCTTGACACCATTTTGAATAAAGGTTGAAGACTAGATACAAACTTTCTAAATCCACATGATCAACAATGGACAGTGGATATTCACGCAAAATGATGGCATAAGCAAGCTCTCCGCGTGATATATCTTGATTAAAGTAATGTGGTGTACTACCTTCAGTTGTCCTTGAACCATCCTCAATTTCCAAATCACTTGGCTTTTTGCGACATCTATGAATATGTTCAAACATAGATTTTGTCCCACAATTTCGAGTTGATTTTACACAACCACCACAATACTTACATACACTATAGCGGACACCATCAACCTTCACTGGTTTAAAATATTGCCAAGCTTTAGAAGTAAATCTTCCTTACTCAATTTCATTAACTTCATTGGTATCTTCATTTGCTTGTGAAGACATTTGACCATCGTTTTCAATAGGGACAACATTAGAAGATGAACACATTTGATTTTGTTCGTCTTGAGACCCCATAATTTCCTATAAGTTGAAAATGCAAAGTAGGTAAGAAGCCATGCCATTCATTTTTTCCTTGTTCTATTAGGATAAAGGATTTGAAGATGCAAAGCAGGTTATTGCAACTATAAAAAGATAAAGGCATATCTGCAATTGGAGCAGCAGGGTTTTGTTGCAATTGGAGCAAGGTTTTGCAATTGGAGCAACAGTTTATAGTTGACCATGACCCAAAACATACATATTTGCATAAGTTACTAGCAGGATATCCATTGTTCGGAGTCTTTCCTCACTACAGTTTACAGCAACAATAGATTAGCAGGTTACAGCAACAATAGATTTCAAGCATAACCTTGTGGATATCAACCAAACTCCCAGAAGCACATAAACAGGAATACTAAAGCATGGATAAAATGATCAACCATGTAAATCAATAGTAAATCGTTAGAGAAAAAAGGCAAAACAAATAGTATTCCACTTGATAATAGACTCTAACCATTTACCACTCTCCCCATTCTCTACACACCCTTTTATAATGGCATCTAAGAAATCACATCTCTCACAAGAATTTCATCAAACACATCATATGCATACCCCATAACTCCACATTTCAAGTACACCAAACCATGAACTACAGATTTCAAATCGAAAAAAATGATAATGAAAAACTGGAGATTGAGGGAGAGAGAACGAACCGGAGAAAGAGATCGGATTTCAAATGGATCTATCGACACCGGAGATCTGTGGACGCCGGAGAGAACGAACTTTTCTCCCTTTGGATCTGTCGACGTTGGTGATCGAATTTCAAATGGATTTCAAATGTTTCTATGGCTTTCTCCCTTTGGATCTGACGTAGATGGGGAAAAGTTATGGATATGTTTCTATCTATATTCTCTTTTTTTCTGGTTATACACAGTATCTCCAAACATGTTCTAATTTTGTATGAAAATTTAAGGAAAACAAACCCTAACCCGCACCCACCCCACCCTGCGTATTCATTTTCTTTTTAATTTTGTACCTGCCTCGTCCGGCTCCGCTCCGCCCCACAAATACAATAATCTGCCCTGCCCTGCCCTGCAAACACAATAACCCGCCCCGCCCTGCCCCATTGTTATCCCTATCAACCACGAGTCCATCTCACAGTCATCGATTTAAATCGATGATTGTGAGACACGCTACGTTTAGGATTTCCTTGAACGAACGAGGTACGAACGAATAAGGGGGGAAGGGGAGAGGGACACATACGTACAGAGTGGTGAAGATGAACGTTGAGGCTGTTGTTGGGATTTGGCGTTACTGAGTTGAGGATGAAGAAGAAGCAGGGGGCGTGGGTGTGACGCGAGGGGAAAAAGGAAGAAGAAGAATCAGGCCCGTGTGATCACATTGGGGTGTATATGCGCGTGTATGTATATGTTGTATATAAGTTGGCTGATTTAAGGTGAGATTTGGGCCGGGTATCAATTATTTTCTGGGGCAAATTCCGATCCAAAAAAGGGTTAAATGGTCTGAAATGGGTGGTGAATGAATTTAAAATTAGGCCAATAGAAATTGTAATTACGGCCAATTAAATGTAAACAAATTGAATTCGATTGACTAATTTGATTACAAGACGAATTAATACAAATCAATTGAAGAGCTTTAAAATTAGCAACCTGAAATAATTTAATTAATTACACAAATAACAACTTTTAAAAAATAAAGTGAAATTTATTTGATAAAATATTTTTCGCATTTTCAAAAGCTAGTTAATTCAAATTGTTAAAACTAAAAGCTCGATGATTAATTTATACTGTGGAGGGTAAAAATTGGATGTCAACAATTGCCCCTTTCTTTGAGTATGATCGATGAAAGAGATCATGGATAAAGAAACTTGATAAATCTAATTTTAGCCGATCACATCTTCATCTTCTGAAAGGCTTTTGGTACGGACTTTGGGAAATCGTGGCCGAACCCTGGTCTTGGGTTTCCTACATGTCTCAGGATACATGAAAATTCAGTCCACTTGTAGTTCGAGATACTTGATTTGACGCACGATTATCAAAGAATTCAAAAGCTATTTCAGAGTTGACTTATGGAGAGACCGAAGCGCTCGGGAATAACATAGGGGGAGGTTGGAGTACAGTCGAGTTCTCAACATTGAGCTCGCCAACATATCCCTAACATGAGAATCAGACTGCTTGTAGTTCGATTCGATCGATTGAAATGGAAATATTGTTATGCTTCGATGACCTTTAATTCAGGAAGAGCGACAAATAAATTGAGCATGAAAAAGAGGATTGCAACCTCTTAGTCATGAATGTGGTGCACTTCACACCCATAAGTAAGAACTTACATGGATATAACTTTCAAGATTCTTGGTGCATTGTAACTCGGATTGGAAAGATTTCTTCCAATGAGAGTTGAGATCACCTGGATGCGAAACTAAAAACTAATGAACTCAAAGAAAATACCCACATGCCTTTTGATAGGGTGTGGTGGGATGGCGGTGGGAGTCTCTTCTTAGCTCGCTTCCAAAAACTTTGATGTCCCTCTTTAGACTATGTCCCAGTTCGCTGCTAAGAAAAAGTTTCACGTTGTGCTGCATCCTACTTGATGATGTCCACAACTGTGGTTTGTTTGAGAATTCATCCTCTCGGATGCTCTCGAAAAAGGTTGAGATAAAGCTTGTTACTAGTGAATGAAACATAAATATGAATATAATTTGTGCAAACCTGGTTTAACATGTGATTCTGAGGGAGATGGGTGATCCAATAATAGATTAACATGTCACCCTGAAGTGGTGACAGTCCAATAATAACTTTAACGCGTCATAGTGAAGGAAATGACATTCTAATAATATTTTAACTATCACATCGAAGGGAATGACATTCCAATAATAGTTTAACATGTCATTATGAAGGAAATAATGCTCCATAATAATTTAACTATCACATTGAAGAAGTGGCGCTTTAATAATAGTTTAACGTGTCACACTTAAGGGGGTGACAGTTCAATAATAAGTTAATGTGTCACGCTGAAGGAGGTGACGATCCAATTAATAAAATAATAAGTCACACTGAGGAAGGTGACGATCCAATAATAAAATAATATGCCACGCTGAAAGAACTGACGATCCAATAATAAGTTAATGTGTCACGCTAAAGGAGGTGAAGATCCAATAATAAAATAATATGTCAAATGGAAGGAGGTGACGATTCAATAATAATGTGTCACACTTAAGACAGTGACGCTCCAATAAGAAAATAATATGTCACGCTGAAGAAGGTGACAATCCAATAATAAATTAATGTGTCACGCTGAAGGAGGTGACAATCTAATAATAATTTTAACGTATCACGCTAAAGGAAGTGACGATCCAATGATAAAATAATATGTTATGCTGAAGGAGGTGACAATCCAATAATAAATCAACGTGTCACGCTGAAGGAGGTGACAGTCCAATAATAAAATAATGTGTCACACTGAAGGAGTTGAAGATCCAATAATAAGTTAACGTATCATATTGAAGGCAGTGACGCTCCAATAATGTAACATGTCACACTGAAAGTAGTGACGCTCCAATAATGATTTTAGCTGTCACGTTGAAGGAAGTGACGCATATTTTGAAACTTAACAAAATTTGCAAAGAACAATATGTCAACAAAAAACGTGAAAATTGAAATAATGAAGGACTAGAAAAAGTAATAGATAAATTGTTGAATTGAGTTTTTGGTGCCATAAGAACTTCTCTTAAAAGATTAACTTGTGTCTCTTTTCTTTGTGAACATCTGCTTGATTCTTTAAAGTTTGAGATGATCTTTTGAAAATCGCCTTTAGTTCTGGGGATGATGCCTACAAAGTTTAAATTTGAGTGATAACAAAATTAACTTATCAAAGTAAATGACATAACAGAGCATAATGTCACGCCCAAAGTCCCATTAAGGCAGACTAAAACCCGTTGCCAATGAGGCCCGAGAGAATCAACTTGTATCTATGCGCTTTCTATACATATTATAAGGGATTTATAAATTCAACATGCCTTTAAGAAAGTAAACAGTAATAACAAGTCAAAAGGAAATGCACATGGCTAGCCCGTTGGGGCCACGATGTCTAAAGTACGAGACATAACCATACTTTAATTTACATAGTCTACAAAGTCTTTAGATAAGGAAGAGTATCTAATAAGGGTAGGGACAGGCCCCACCTCGGTTAACTATACAATACAAAAATTATAAGCTCTAGACACACAAAGCCTCAAAGCAACCTGGAGCTTGGTAACAACAGTTGGATATCCTGTATTCCTACTGGGGAGATCTACTAGCACTTGTACCTGCAGCATGAGATGCAGGTCCCCCGTAAGGGACATTAGTACGAGATAATGTACTGAATATGTAAGGCAGGAAATACTGTGTTTGAAGTAACAACTCAAATAAAACTATGCACTGGTGTAGTATAAGAGACCACATTTAGTTATATTGTGGGATCATGTACTTTATGTTCTTTTTATTACTTTACCTTTACTGTATAATCTGTGCACAACAACTAATACAAATGACCAGCTGATCAGTGTTAAATCTATATCGGGATCGGCCCTGGCTAGGCTTTTCCTTTAACCCCTTGGGCTACCCCTTGTGATAGGATCGACCCTGGCTAGGTGATTCTCCCACCTCTCGGGTTACCACCCATCAATAAGCAATATACTTTACTTTATCTTTCAATTACCTTTGAGATGATTCTTTTAGTGGTCGTAATATTGGAGCTGTAGGACTATAGATACAACATATGACATGTAAATAATCACAAAAGATAACACCACAATGAAAGGAGTAGATAATGAAATGCATAGGAGGTAGAATAACACATAAACTTTATTTAGTAGAAAGAACTCGTGCATCTTGGTATCCAAGTATGTATGCAAATTTGAAGGTGACTATGTATGGGAGCATATGAACATGTGAGAGAGTTGAGACACAGTTCAATAGTTGTGTCAGAGTTGGTAAGTGCCTTTATGTGCCAAGGAAGAATCTAGGTTTCATACCAAGTAATATGAAATCAAGTAGCCTTACATACCTCGCTGTAGGACCTCGCTATTACCTTGAGATAACCTTCTCTTCCTCCAAATATCTATATACAACATAGTAGGTGATAAAACTAGCAGTAGCAGCCAACAGATACATCTTGGTAGCCCAATCTTATAAAAAACAACATACGGGCAGCAAGCGGATAATTATAAACCCGACCGTATTCTTTCAACCATTCCACCCCTAATCGAAATCTCTAATACACATTATCATATACATATCATATGCAGCCTTTTTTAGTACCATAACAGTCTTACAACAGCCCAAAAAGTACAACACATAACAATTCTACACAACATACAAATACGCGGCATAATGTTACATCCCTTCACTACATTTTGACGTCGATAATTCCAAACCTGTTCCAACTTTAACCAAACTGTCCCCACCATATATACACATAAAACTAGTCCTAAAATAGTTCAAAAATAGTCCTCAAAATAGGTGAAGGACGTGAAATCATAGTCCTCAATCAATCATCCCACAAGTTCCTATTACGAGCACAATTACGATATCACACAAGAACTCACTTTCGCAGACTGTAAAAAATGGTGCAGTAGCCTTTATACATCATTATAGAACCAATACTCATTAAGAACAGTAGCCTCCCTTCATAATCAATCCAACCAAAAAGAGAAAAGCTTCCAAATAAACAAGAAAAATGTATAACAACTTTTGGAACACATGCTGTCCAACAATTTTAGCGAAGGTATAATCAGCTTAGCCTCTTGTTTTACATAATAAAACCATACTAAATACATAAGTAAACTTACTTAACATTACCTTCAAGGTTTAGGGCTTTTCCAAGAACCCTAAAAGTCTTCTTGTGGCTGCTTTGCTAGGTTAAGAAAGTGTAGAGAGAAAGCTTGTGAAAGCTGATTTGTTTTTCCAAGTTAAGAATGACTTAAAGGTGCTACTTGTAAGACTTTTTAAAGGATCCTTTGGCCGAACTTCTTGTGTGTTTTAAGCCTCATATTATCAAGCTGGTGATGCAGCAGCTTGGCCCTTTCACTTCAGCCTAATTGGGTTTCAAAGTTGATGGGCCTTGGCTACCCATTTTCCTAATTCCTCTTCACTTAGTTTGGGCCCAATTAGTCAAGTGGGTTGTGATGTACTTGGGCCCTTCTATTACTCATCTTGGGCTTTAAGTATTGTCCATTTATGATAGTAAAACACGGGCTAAAGTTACACTCTTAACACAGACTTTGTTCATAATCGGACTTGGACAAATTCGACGTCGGGCCTCATCTCCATTTAGCTAGCAAATTTAACCTAAGCAACTAGGTGATTCACGTGCTAGCTTCTTGAGTCCTACAAGCACCTCAATTTTCTCACTTTGTTTAGGGCCATTATCTACTCAATTTGACATAAAACTGGTATGCAATCGATTCTCTTAAGTGTTAGACGCACATATCGCCCTCTAACATAAGATTCAAGCACTTTTTAAAATGGCGCTAATTTGACCAATACTACTAGTATTGTAAGATGTGGGGTGTTACACATAAGTTGAAAGGTGAAGTTGTTTTGCTTGTATTGATATAGATGAAATCTTGTAATTTTGACCATTGTACCAGATTATCTTATCTGTAACATTAAGAAAATGTGTTATACAAAGAAATTTAGGAAATGAATAGAGTACTGAGAATAAATTCAGAATATGAGGAAAAGTAAAAGTCATCTGAATCATGACGAGTCCACTATGGGTCTAACAATGCCTTGTGACTTTATAGTTTCCGCATCCAAAGAAAAATTCTTAGTTTTGAGAGACCGATCTATGTTGGTTTTGGTTTGCCATCTTGATGCTTGCCAGTCATTTGATTTGCCTGCTAAATCTTCTTGAAATACAAGTTTGGTAGAATTTTTGTGGACCCTCCTTAAACTTTTACCCCAGTTTAGAACATATAGGAAGTCTTAACTTTCTTGTTGTTTCTGATTTATTTTTTGAGAGAACCTAAAAAACTCTACCCCAGTTGTAACGTTAATGTAACTCTAACTCTGACTTGTTGGAGAAAGTCTTCTTCTGAGGACTTTTGAAATCCTCTCAAAATTCTATCCTAGTTTCTATTATAAAGGGGAATGAAAATCTTACGGGGAATATGACTGAGTCGGTGTGGCGCCTACGTATCCTACTGAGATAGAGATTAGGTCAAACATAGTTCTAAGATAAAAGAAAAATTGAGATATTTTAGATAATGTGATTGAAGTCGATAAAGGCAGCCTACGTATTCTACTAGGGAAATTAGGTTGAACGTAGTTCATAGTACAAAGAAAAATATTACAAAGGAAATGAAACCATAGTGTGCTATTACAAAAGATAGAAAGTGATAAAACGCGATTACAAGGAAAGGAAACATTGAACTTCAAATGCTGGACTGAAAGATGCCAAAAACATGACCTCTAGAAAATGTCGTCTCTTCTTTGCAACTGGTTTCGCCACTAACTACTCCTTGTACCCAGGAAGTGGATTGTTTTTCATATTAGGAGTCGGTGCAAGTTCAACTATATTGTTATCAATCAAATCTTGAACTTGTGTTCAAGGGTGATACACTTCTTAGTGTCATGCCCAATAACCCCTGAGTGATAAGCACAATGCTTTTGGGTCATACTAATTAGCTGAAGTGTTGACAACTTTAGCTTCTACTGGGCAAAGTAATCCTGCAGTCTTCGACCTCTCAAAAATATTAGTCAATGATTCTTCCAATAGAGTGAAGACTCGAGGAGGTTTTCTCCCGAAAGTGGGATGAGGTGCATGGTCTTGCGTCGGTCGTGGAGCACGACACACTGCTTACATGTTGTTGATATGGTGTTGTGCATTGGGATAGCCTGGAGGTGGCACATGATTATATGAGGTAGATCCCCGAGTCATCACTGCCATAACTTTTTTTTCCTTCTTTTTTCCATTTCCAAATGAACCAGTTTGGAATGCTCTGCTGTTGAATTGAGATGATGTCAAACTTGTAATGCTCCCTATTTTAAGGCTATCCTCAATCATTTCTCCTGCTTTGATAACTTTAGCAAATGTCTTTCCACCCATTGTCACCATTCATTCATGGTATTCTGGGTCTTGAGCTTGAATGAAGTAGGTGATCATCTTTGTTTCTTCCATTGGTGGATGTACCCTAGATGCCTCTTCTCTCCAACGTATGGCATATCCTCGGATGCATTTTGTTGATTTTTGCCTTAGCTTTGTAATGGAGATTCTGTCAGGAGCAATCTAACATGAAACTTGTAAGGATCCACAAAAGCATTGGCCAAATCATTCCAAGTACACCATTTAGTCAAATCTTGCTTGGAGTACCATTCCAAAGCTTTTCCAGTTAGACTTTGATTGAACAATTTGATTCTTATTTCTTCATTACTTCTAACTCTAATCAACTTTTCAAAATAGACTTTCAAATGAAAGAAAGGATTTCCTGATCCATCAAACTTTTCAAACTTTGGAATCTTGTAACTAGGTGGTAGCTCAACATCAGGAAATGTGCACAACTCTTCATACCTCACACTTTGATTTCTATTGAGTCCACGAAGGTCTCGCATAACATCTTCCAAGATTTTCATCTTCCTATTCATCGTTTCAACATCAACAACTTCTGCATCATTTTCAATTTCAACATAGTGATCAACATCTTGATGGTAAAATTCTGGAATCTTGGTAACAGATGGAGTAGCAGCATAAGTATAGACTGGTGGAGAATGATGTATCGTAGATGGAGCCTTTAGAGGAGCAAAGGCGTAAACAAGGGTTACATCCTGAGTTGGACGAGTGAATGAAGCACTCTGAATTTGCTGAGAAGTGGCAAAAGGATTTCCTTGATCACACTCATTTAAGGTCGGGACCGAAGGTATCACATGATTTTTTTGACGAGCATATGGAGGTAGGTTCTGGAAAGCAACTTGGTAGCAATGACTTCCAAGTACAATTATGTTCTCATATTAACATTAGCCGCGACAGATGAAGCAGGGATTTGGAGGATGTGACCGTACCGATCAAACTAGAGTCCATTTTTTAACGAACTTTTTTAGTAGTCCAAGTAAGAAATGATGAGTTTGTAGCAACGTTCTTGGCTTAGACTAGGTGAAATACGAATGTTCTGCCAGCGGAAACTCGAAAAAGCTTTTCTCTTTTGAAGCGGGCAAGTTTGGTAACCAACACAAATCAATCTCTCTTCTGTAAAGGAAAGAAAAACTCAAAAGGTGAAAGAGTTAGTCCATTAATCATAATAATCAATCAAAGTAACAAATAACATTTGCTTTGCCTAAACAGATTAATCCAAAATTCGAAGAAAGGGAGGTTTTAGAAGAACAACCAGATGGACAAAGTGAGATCATTTACTGGACTGAAATGATTAAATTACGTGATTTGAATAAAACATTCACAAATTGACTTTTTGGAAGGTTTAAGCTGAGTATAAAGGTTTTTGATTTGAAACTGATAGAGTATTTGGTAATTTTGACTTATTTTGAGATGAGCATTATTTTCGAGAATAACAAAGGTCAACATGGATTTAAGTGATGACCCAATTGAACATAGGGAATGATTCTAAGTGATTTCGACAATGGACTCAAAAGTGTAATAGAAAGACTCAAAATTTGATTTTACATGCTTAGTATGTTCTAAGACTTTGGAATGGAATAATGGATCAATCATGTTTGAGGTAAAACATATGTATTTTAAACAAATTATATAACATTTAGAACATAAATAAGATATAACACGTCCTATATATATGTGTGACTCTTTATGCCAAGGGTAGGCCTAACGATTTGAAGGATGTATTACACCATTTGAAACGTTCCACTGCCCCAAAAATAATTACAACTTTTATAAATAAATTGAATGGGGATACATAATAGGGAAAAAGGGGATATATAATCAGTCTCATGCAGGGGTACAATACTAGACTAAGCTTTCATAGGAAATCTCCTCTGCTTGACTTCTTGACAATCCTGAACGTCTTTGGATGAAGTAGCACCTCTTGAAGATCCAAATTCGACTAAATTAAGCTATTAAAATAAACTCTCAACCCCAAGGGACAATAGTTCGTCAAATAACATATACAACCTTCAAATTTCAACATAAAAATATGATCGTCCATTTGGGCCGGGGGTTACTTTGGACTCAAGGTGGTCTTTCTAATGGGCCCAACACGTCTTACGTGTTGGGTCATCTTAGGCCAATGCTCTTACAGGGTTTTGGTTTCGCTCTACTCTAGGTGGACTAAGAATGGTTTCAATTTGGCCTGAGACCCGAATTGGACAAACTTCGGGATGAAATAGTAAATGGCGTTGGATGACTGCAAACCTACTACCCATTTACTATTTCCAAAGAAATATTAAAGGTTTTTTTGAAGGGACAGCCGTGGATAACCACGTAACCGCCCTTATCCTAATGCATACTAATGCCGATCGGCGGAATTATGCCATGAGCAAATGTAATAATAGTAAAATATATGAATTTAAACAGATAAAGCACAAATAAAGAAATGTTACAAAATATTTCAAGTAATTAGTCAAACAGGTCAAATCTTATGGTCAGAACCTATTTAAGTCCGAGCAGAGTCGCCATTTTTGTTAATCGTGAAAAATGACTTTTTAGGAAAAAAATAGTTCAAAACTTAATGAATAAGAAAAATTCATTTTTCAATAAATAAGAAAACAGAGTTGCCATTTATTTTTTTAATAAGAAATTAAGAAAACTTAAAAAAAAAAAGAATTTTAAGATCCTAATAGAAACTCTTAAAATTTCAGAGAAATGGATAAGGGTCCAATTTCTACTTTTGAGAAGAAATTAATCATTCAAAAAATGGCCGCTGACTCGCGGTTGACCGGGGATTAATGCATATTTGACTAATTTCTAGAAAAATCAATATTAGAAATGGAAGAACTTTTCGCAAATATATTTGAAATATTAAAAGACTTAAAAATGCATTTCTTCAAATTTAAATAAAAATAACATAAATGGGTTGACTTTGGGAAATTAAATTAGATTAAATAAAACAAACAAAATAATGTTAGAGTTAACAAATATCACAAAACAAGTAAATATAATAAGTAGTGAAGAGAAATAAACTAAAAGTACTTGGGCTGGGTAAACCCAAAGAGACCTGTCCTAGCTTCTAAGCATTGGGCCTGTCTAGCCCTAAATTTTCTGCTGCTGCTGAAGTTTGGGCCCCTTGGCCCATTTTCACTTTTATCGGCCCCAAAAATCCTTTATGCTACTCTGATCTGGTAACAACTCCTTGTTGAACAAAAGAGAGGCCGGCTCGAGGATACATAATTATTGGGCCTCCACTACCCAAATTCGAAATGCAAAGGGAATAGAGGAGAGTCCAATTGGGCCTCTTTCTGGGAGCAGGAATTGGGACGACATGATTTTAGAAGAGGACTTTCAACACCAAAATTCATTAATCGATTTTCAGACTTTGAAATCCAAAACTCGTAGTGTCGAAACTTCAAAATTCACTGATTTTGTTTCTAGAAATTTCTAGGGTATTCAAAGGTGAAGAACTGCTCCACTCAAATGGTGATGAATGAGAGATACTTATAGCCCAAAATTATGGCAAAATGGGAGGGAAAAAATGATGGGTACAATCGAGATTTTGGGCTTCTTTGAAATTTGAATTCAAAATTGAATTCCCAATCTCCTGGGAATCAACCACGAGTCCACCTTACAGCCATCAATTTGAATCGATGGCTGTGAGACACGCCACGTTTCGTATTCTCTCAAACGAACGCGGTACAAATGGATAAGGGGGAAGGGACGAGGGACACATATGTACGAAGTGGTGAAGATGAACATTGAGGCTATTGCTGGGATTTGGCGTTACTGAGTTGAGGATAAAGAAGAAGCAGGGGGTGTGGGTGTGACGCGACCGGAAAAAGGAAGAAGAAGAGGAAAAGGGGAATCAAGCGCATGTGATCATGTTGGGGTGTATATGCGTGTGTATGTATATGTTGTATATACATTGGCTGATTTAAGATGGGATTTGGGCTGGGTATGAGTTATTTTTTGGACCAAATTTCGGTCCAAAAAAGGATTAAATGGTCTGAACTGGGTGGTGAATGAATATATATGCTAATAGAATTTGTAGTTATGGTCAATTAAATGTAATCAAATCAAATCTGATTGACTAATTTGATTAAAAGAAACATTAATACAAAGTAATTAAAGTGCTTTTAAAATTAGCAACCCGAAATAATTTAATTACAAAAATAACAACTCTTAAAAAATAAAGTGAAATTTTTATGAGAAAAATATTTTTTGCATTTTCAAAAGCTAGTTAATTCAAATAGTTAAAATTAAAAACTCGATGATAAATTTATATTGTGGAGGATAAAAATTAGATGTCAACAACAACAATACCATGTGAAAGATTTTAAGAAATACTATGAATTGATCTCATAGCTTCTAGTGGCTGCAATATAATGTCTTGTTGATGAAAAATCATGAAGCCCGTCCCAATGGAACTACTCCATTAGCAGAAGCAAATGTGGTAGAAGCACGTGACCAGTCTGAAAGAGGAAAAAATAAAGATCGAGATCAAAATAATGTGCGTGGTAATGGTAGAAGACGATATAGTAATCGTCGTAGTGGTGGTCACCATAAAAAGGAGACCAATATAGGTTCTCAAAGAATTTCATCAAAAGGCAATTGTCATCATTGTAGAATGAAAAGCCACTGAAATAATGAATGTCGAACACCTGAACATTTTGTTAGGCTTTATCAAAATTCCTTCAAAAGAAAGGCCAACAAAGGTGGTGCTTCTTCTTCCAATGCCCGATAGAGACACACTTGACTTTTTAAAATAATAAGGCAAGACCTTCGCAAGCATATAATGATAATATTGAAGCAAATCTGACTTTAAAGAATGATGAATTTAATGATCTCAATAACCTTACTCATCTGTCGGTTGAAGCTTTTTTTGGTGATCATAATTGATGTGTGATTTTATGTTGTGTAATATTGTCACGACCCCACCCCAGGACCGTGACTCGTGCCGACTAGGCACGCGAGCTAATCTTAAACCACGAAGATCCCAAAGTTAGTTCACCAAGTTCTGCCGGAATTTTGGTAGAGTTTCCTCTGTTTTACTGACTAAACCTACCTGCAAGAAAAGCCAGCAGCGACCAGACAGACATATAGATATAACTTATAACATAATC
>JAPFFP010092407.1:0-20740 GCA_026153255.1 Solanum medicagineum
TGGCACGAGTAGCTCTTAACATCATTGACCTCAAATGGTGAGCCTAACTTCAATCATAAGAATGGGTCATCATCAACCCTTTCATTAACATTAACATTAAAGGCCCACAAGAGGTATAATCTTAAAAAACGGGGCTTAATTCGGCCCTACAACATCATCAACATTTTTCATGATTCAAACACATCTTTAGAAAGCTCATAAGCATCATAGAGTCACTTGAATCATAACTCAATCAATAGATCATAAAAACTTAAAGAATCCTTAAAAAGGCTTTTTACCAAACACTTGGAGGGTGTGTAATGCTAGGGTAAAATCATGCAATTCAAGAGTGAAATCATGTTAGAAAATTCAATGTAAAACTTTCAATCGATACTTGGTAGCACCCTCAAATAATATACATTAAAATCCTTTATCAAATCTTTCAATAGATCTTAGATTTATAGCTCAAAACAAGGTAAAATAGTCACAATTTCATAAATCCCAACTAGTGTATAGTGATATGTCTAAATTTACACTCCAAAAGGATTAGTAAAGTGGCCACTGATCAAATATAAAACTGAACCAGAGTTGAGGCTGATCCCATGGGGAATGCAGAATATATCTATTGGCACCGCTTTCAACTGTAATATCTATTCCTGAAACAAAAGTGCATAAAGTAAATGGGGGTTTTGGTTTCTTCAAACTAAGTTAGTAAAATAAAGCAGTAAATGAGTGCAAGGACTACTAGATTTCAGATAATATATGCAAAGCTAGGATTGTGTTCCCCATGACATCTAATGTGATAGCAGAATCTAGCAGTAAACTCATTCATGATTATGTATATAAGATCTAACAAGTTATGTAACATCTAATTCACCTCTCGTCCTTCTTAGATGTATATCGTTCATCACCTTTTGGTCTTAGAACGTATACATACTAACCCTTGTTATTAATCCCGGAATACTCTCTACTTTCGGTCTCAAGTACTTAGACTAGGTTAATAAACCCAAATTTTCATTGTAGAACACTTTTCCTAACCAAAACATCCCTTTTGGGTATGTAACAAATAAAGCCTTACCCTAATACGTCGACTCATCAAGGAAGAAATTATAACGAAGATTATTATGATATATACGCTAATCAATCCTGAGATTTACCCCATATTCGCTTAACTTAGTGATTTGTCATGGTTCCCACAACCCTAGTTGTGGGTTTAGCCTAGCATATTCAAGAAAGAAAACCTACAATGATATAAAAAAAACTCATAATAAATAGCTTATTATTGAAGAATCAATGGATCCACGAGTTACAATCCTGAACTAAATAAGCAAAACCCCAAAATCTGGCGAATCTCAAGCAAACTAATGTTTTTCAGTGTTTTCTCTCTCTAACCGTCCAAGACTAAGTAAAAACGAAACAAAAAGACTATTTATATACAAAGAAAACGTAATCCTAATTAAAGTAGGAAAAATCACGTCGGCATTGCAACGGGCCATTGAACGGCCCGTGAGTCGCCAGGGGTATCCTGCAACTTGAGAGTTTTTCTTGTCATATTTCTTTTTTCTCAAGTGTATTGTCTAGTAGAACTGGCATGTTTAGGTCATAATGGTTGTGTAAATATAAGTGTTCACAAAAGTCTAAGGTGGCCCTTGTGTTGATCTTTGTAATGTCCCATGTTGACAATGTTAAAGTTATATGTGTTTGCATCGCACCCTGACTAACTTGTATGATTGCTGGTAAGTATTTTGTGTGTAAGGTTGGCATTCTGATGAATGAAGCATGTTGATATGAGTTAGTACTAATTAGTGTAGAAGATGTGACATGTGTGTGAGAGTTGATTGCATAACTTAGTCGATGAACTTGTGAGATAGAACTTTCCTTGTTAGTCCCGCTGAAATAATTGACTAACTAGATCAGGATGTGATCTTGGGCCATTGTTTTTGACTAGTCACTTAGCCAAAAAAATTGACCTTCCAAATGAAATTGTCCCTCTTGAACCAAAAGTTGAGCCTAAATGGAGCTTTTTCTTTGTAATCACCCAAATTCACTTCCCCAATATATCTATTGATCTCTGTTTTGGCCGTGGTCTCTTTAAGGATATTGTGAACCTCCGCCCAGGTCAAAAACTTAAGTTGAGGATGGCTTATATTGGCCCTGGTGCCTTAGAAAGATATTGTAAACCTTGGTCCAAGCCAAAGACTTAATTTGAGGATGGCTAGTGCAGGAAGAATAGAAAAATGAACGTGGAAAAGAATAAAATGATAAAAGAAGAATAAGAAATGGGTTGTGACCGTGAGCAAATCCATGAGCAAAAAAGAAAAAGAATAAAAATGAGTAAATGAGCACGGAAATCACTTCCTGTACTACAGAAAGTTGGAAAAATAGGGGCAAGAAATGTTGGTGACCAAAAAGCAGATGGCTGAGTCGAAGTAAGTGTCTAGGAGAGGCTGTTTAGTCACTTTAATCCTAAATATACCTCAGCCGAGTCTAAGCCTATGCTACAAGCCGCAAAAGTCCTAATATGATCCTAAAAAGGTCATTCAACAGGTAAGGTGGTTAAAATAAGGGCAAGTTCATGATCGATACATGTGTGTCCACTGAAAGTCATTTCTGAGAGTATGTGACTACATTCTAGTCTCTGTTTTACATGCTTACGTGGAGTATGACACTTTTTGTGGTAAGGGCAATATCTTTTCCATTAATTGGTTGCTAACTCAACTGAGGTGTCTTTATTTCTGATCATATATGGACTGACCATACATGCATGATGGTTGCCTTAATCTTTGTGGGTCAATTTACGGTGTGAGCACATTCTTAAACTTGTTAGCGGGGCATATGTGTTGAAAATAGCGAGGCGATCCATAATCTGAGTGAACATTTGTATTTATGCGTCATTTGGCTTAGTCATCATTGCATTAGGACAAGCAATCATTCTAAGTTGAGGGCATTGACGAGTCGTAGAAATACGACTCTTATAATGCTTTAAACAAAGGAACTTTATGCATTCTCAAGCATATTAATTATTTTGATGTTTGTTTTGTTATTTTTTAGAAAAACTTATTGAGGCGTGGATAGAAAGACGTGAGAGGAAAATAAACGTAAAGAGGCCAAAGAGTTGGTATTCGAAAGCGGCCCAAGTGACTGGAGAAGAATTCAAGCCAAGTTAAGTCCATGTGAACCTCCACGGCTCGTGTGACTACCCACAAGTCGTGAGGTCCTTTATGGCCTCACACTTGGCCACGCCATCGCACATGGCGGCAAAATGGCTAAGGCAAGCCTCACGCCGCACTTAACAGCCTATGAGACATTGAGCAGCTCTTCGGCTATGAGAAGTGGGATGGGTCATTTTCAGCTGTTGTTCAGTTGCTGCTTAGCGCTGGGCCCTGGAGGCCTTGCACATCTACCGTTCTGCTTCATTTTGTAGGTCACAGGGAGGACTCATTTGGTGGCGGCATTGCTTACCCTTGTCCTTCCTCCTGGGATGATCAGTGGGTGGCGTGGGTGCATCAAATGGGGCGGGTGGAATGTCCCATATGTCATCCAGAACCGGCACGTGGGGACATTGAATTGGCTCATCCACGACTCTAGAGGCAAGGGCCTAGTACTGTATAGACAGCTTAGCAATCTAGCCTTCATACCATTTACTATCTAAACCAGATTCGTCATTTCATCCTCAGTCCTACTCGCGAACATGTTATGGAAGTATCCCTCCAAAGTGTTGACTTAGTTCTTCAAAGTGGTGATTCGGCTCAGAAGGACTTCTTTAGGTAGACTACTACCCACTGTAAATGAGATTGGACTACATGCGGAATCCTCTCTACAATTTGGTCAACAATAAAGCGTGCTTGTCACTGGTTCGCCACCAATCTGGCCAAGAACTCGTAGGGCACATATGCATACCCTTGTTGTACTGGAGGAGCTGCACCACTACCCTCGGGCTGCTCAGAAGCCGCGCCTAATGGTGGAGCAGTGGTGTAGTCCTCAAATGGCAAGGGTTGTCGTAGAGGTGCGGAGGGGAAGTTTGTCGGCCCCTCTAGTGAACGTGTTATGCTCCTCATGAGAGAGTTTTGGACATCCATAATCAGGGAAATGTTGGCGACGCCCTTGGGGGCTATTTTCTTGTCCAAAAAGTGAGTGTAGGCACACCGGCCTATTTGCAAAGGGCATGAACTAGGCACAGGAAGGGCATGCCAGCTCTCTCAAATAAACCTCGGTCCCGCATCTCGAAAGCAATAATTCAACGCAGATTTACTCCATATCTGGATTCACGCATGCTATCAGATAGGCATGTGAAGGTTGGAGTAGATTATTGTTTCCTGTGGGCCGCAACCTGGCCCGCACCACCAACCATTAAAATTTTGCAGTAAATGTCAATGATGCTTTGGAGATAGGACACTTAGGGTTTGTAACCTAAGGCCCCTCCACCCCCTAAATGGCTATTCGCTCTGCGATCCATCCCAACAATACTACCTTAGATGACGAAACAGACATCAGCGCCGCGTTAATAATCTGCATGTGTCTACCCATGAACTGACATCTAGAGGAGCTTGGTAGTCTGGCCCAAATAGGAACTAGTTGATGGTGGTTTCTGAGATAATCACTCGTGTACAACGCACCATCACATGTGACTACGGGTACCTAGTAAGTACGACTTGTCTCTTCACCTTTCTTAACTGGGTACCCTCCACAGAGTTCAGTAGACTAGCAGATAGTTGGAATAGAAATCTTCAACTATGGCAGGACCATAGTACCCAAGTGGTTGCGCCATCCACCCGAACTTATATGAGTTAAAAGTATCTCTGATTTTTGGAACTCTGTCAAGTTGGTCAGTGATGACCCAAACATCCGAAATGACCGGCCGCTGTTTGAACCCCCCGGAACCTTTTGTAAGTCCGTTAGTGTTGCTGGGCCCTGGCGGCCTTGCGCATCTACCACTCTTCTTCATTCTGTAGGTCACGGGGAGGACTCATTTTGTGGCCGCATTGCTTATCCTTGTCCTTCCTCCTGGGATGATCAGTGGGTGGCGTGGGTGAATCAAATGGGCGGGTGGAATATCCCATATCTCATCCAGAACCGGCACGCGGGGACATTGAATTGGCTCATCCACGACTCTAGAGGCAAGGGCCTAGTACTGTGCAGACAGCTTAGCAATCTAAGCCTTCATACCATTTACTATCTGAACCTGATTCGTCATTTCATCCTCAGTCCTACTCGCGAACATGTTATGGAAGTATCCCTCCAAAGTGTTGGCTTAGTTCTTCAAAGTGGTGGTTCAGCTTAGAAGGACTTCGTTAGGTAGACTACTACCCACTATAAATGAGACTGGACTACATGCGGAATCCTCTCAACAATTTGGTCAACAGTAGAGCGTGCCTGTCACTGGTCAGCCACCAATCTGGCCAAGAACTCGTAGGGCACATATGCATACCCTTGTTGTACTGGAGGAGCTACACCACTACCTTCGGGATGCTCAGAAGCTGCACTTGATGGTGGAGCAGTGGTGTAGTCCTCAAATGGCAAGGGTTATTGTAGAGGTGCGGAGGGGAAGTTTGCCGGCCCCTCTAATGGACGTGTTGTGCTCCTCATGAGAGAGTTTTGGACATCCTTAATCAGGGCAATGTTGGTGATGCCCTTGGGAGCTATTTTCTTGTCCAAAAAGTGAGTGTAGGTACACCGGCCTATTTGCAAAGGGCATGAACTAGGCACAAGAAGGGCATGCCAGCTCTCTCAGATAAAGCTCGGTCCCGCATCTCAAAAGCAATAATTCGGCCCAGATTTACTCTATATCTTGACATCACGCATGCTATCAGACAGACATGTGAAGTTGGAGTAGATTATTGTTTCCTGTGGGCCGCAACCTATCCTGCACCACTGACCACCAAAATTTTACAGTAAATGTCAATGACGCTTTGGCGATAGGACACTTAGGGTTTGTAACCCAAGGCCCCTCCACCCCCTAAACGGCTATTCACTCTGCGATCCATCCCAACAAGGCAGCCTTAGATGACGAAACAGACATCAGCGGCGCATCAATAATCTGCATGTGTCTATCTATGAACTGACATCTGGAGAAGCTTGGTAGTCTAGCCCAAATAGGAACTAGTTGATGGTGGTTTTTGAGAAGTGCACAACGCACCATCACATATGACTATGGGGACCTGGTAAGTGCGACCTGTCTCTTCACCTTTCTTAACTGGGTACCCTTCACAGAGTTCAGTAGACTAGCGGATAGTTGGAATAGAAATCTTCAACTATGGCAGGCCCATAGTACCCAGGTGGTTGCGCCATCCACCCGAACTTATATAAGTTAAAAGTATCTCTGAATTTTGGAACTTTGTCAAGTTGGTCAGTGATGACCCGAACATGCGGAATGACCGGCCGCTGTTTGAACCCCCTGGAACCTTTTGTATGTCCGTTAGTGTAGATATCCTTAGCTTCTGAGACTGTCCACTGGACCTTCAAAAAGACAATAAGTACCCTGGCAGTTTTGGGGTCCGTCGTTTAGGAGACTACAAAATGAATAGCCTCGTCATCACTATCCCGGAGTTCGACCTCATTTTCCTACTCCTCAGTGTCGTGACCCTCAGCCTCTGGAGTTTGCCCCTGCTCGTCCGGGTCTGAAGTGTTTTCCTCCTATTATGAGGTATCTATATCCTCCTTAACTCCCGTGAAAGGAACCCCCTCTTCAGACTGGGGAACTCTGTGATGGGCTGATGCACGGGCCCGGATAGTACAAGGAGAGTGAGGGGAGACATTGCCTGTATACTGAACTTCTAACCCACTGGAGGAGTCACCGCTTGAGTCAATCCTAACCTGATTGCTAGATGATACGGTTGAGGAGTCATAGAGGAGTGACATAGGCTCGTCCTTATCACTGCGTCTGACTAAGTTGCGGCGTGGACCCATAGTACCTACAAGTGCCACAAAAGAATACGCTTCGCTAGAAATTATTGCACATGTAGATTGATGCACTAAAGGGTACTCAGACTTCCCCTGTGCCATAACAAGTGACAATAACCCTTAAGAATCGCATCACCCGGTCTATCATAGGGCCATTGCACTTAAGAACATATATGCGTTAAAAATTTAAAGCAACCCATGTATAATAATACAGGTAGAACAGGGTCAACAGGACCCTACACGAGCAGTGTAATAAGGCACGGCTCGTGAAAGGACCGGTCAGAGGGGACTTGGTCGTGAGGTTTGGCAGACAGCGCGTCATGGGCCGTTACACAGTCCGTGAAACATGATACGGGCCGTGTAAATGGCTGTCCGACCACCCTTTGCCCAATTTTCGGCTTATCATGCTCATACACACAAGCTAATGCAATTTCAACCCACTCAATCATGATTCAATCAACACAATAACTTATACAAGTCAATTTCCACAAAAGTCATGCAAAATATCACCCAAAATCATCACTTTCAAAGTTAAGACCTTCAGAACTCAACAATGATGGTTTTCACCACCCCATGCACATCCAACATCAACAATGTAAATTAGGAAGCTTTAAATCAAGAAAGAAGTAATATTTGACTAACATCTGCATATGCAAGTACCAAAATCAACATTAGAAAATAGAGCATTTAGTTCTTACTTGATAAATAGCAACGAAGAAGAAGACTTGCTTTGAAAAACTTGAGACCACACCTGTATTAAGCTGCGAATCATGTGATTAACTCACGAATCGTCACAAATAAGGTAGTAATTTGTTAGGGTTTTAAGAGAGAAGGTGCGAGAAGAGGAGAGGGAGCCATGAGATAGAGAGAGAATGGGAATTTGGGAGTGAGTAGGTGGGACGAAGGAAAGCATTTTAAAAACCCTTGGTCAACCATGTTTGACCGGTCAAAGTTCACCACACGGGCGGCCTCACGGCCTGTGACACGTCACGGTCGTTTGGACCGTCTGTACCACCTTACTTCACTCACGTTGCACTTACCTGGCACTTCACTATTGATGACGCCTCGACGGGCCACCAGATGGGTCATAACACTTGTCACGGAGCATTAGGTGGTCTGTGTACCCATACTTCATGCTATTTCACTTACCTGGCATATATGTGAGAACGGCACCATGTCACGGGCCGTGTAATGGTTGACGGGATGTGTAAGCAACCCGTGAGACTACATTTTGTATTTTTGGCGCGCTTGCTAGTTACACCCACACATCCGTCAGATGACTCCTATCACGAGGTGTTATGTGTGACACAGCCTGTGTATGTGGGTCGTGTAGCCACATTTAGCAAATTTATGGCTCGACGCAAATGGGGCATTTCGGCCTCAAGATATGTCTTCCACCATCTGTGCACTCACGAAATCGAAAATAGCACCAATACCCACATGGATACATAAATCAAAAACAAGAAAATGCATAACATATTAATTAAAAGTGTTTTTCCATAATAATTACAATGCATGGGTTGCCTCCCATGGAATGCCTGATTTAACATCATGGCACGACGCATTGTCTTGACTACTCAAACTTAATCAAGGAGCAAGACCTCAATCGCTGAGGCTTTTTTTGTTGCACCCATATATTGCTTCTCTCTCTGCCCATTTACCTTGAACCAATCCCCATTTTCTGCTTCTAGCTCAATTGCACCATGGGGAAACACCTAGCTAATCTTATATGGGCCAGACCACCTTGACTTGAGCTTACCTGGGATAAGTCTCAACCTTGAGATGTATAGTAAGACCTTGTCACTAACACCAAAGCTCCGTTGGGCAATATGTTTGTCATGTTGTAACTTCATCCTTTGTTTGTACAATGCTGCACTCTCATATGCATATAGGTGAAACTCATCCCACTCATTGAGCTAGTCAAGTCTCAAGTCAGCAGCCTCCACCTAATTCATGTTGAGCTTCTTCAAAGCCCAGAGTGCCTTGTGCTCTAACTCATGGTTAGCTGACAGGCTTTACCAAACACCAACTGATATGGGGACATACCAATGGGTGTCTTGTAAGTTGTTCTGTAAGCCCAAAGTGCATCATCTAGTTCCTCGCCCAATCAGTTCGGCTCGCATTCATGATCTTGGTCAGGATTTCCTTGATCTCTCTGTTTGACACTTCAACCTATCCACTAGTCTACGGGTGATAGGCTGTGGCAACCTTGTACTGTTGTTCTCCATATTTTACTACCACAACACAGAAAACCTTGTTACAAAAGTGAGTACCCCCGTCACTGATGATAGTTCTGGGTATCCCAAATCTGGAAAAGATGTTCCGCCTCAGAAATTGGATAACGCTCTTTCTCTCATTGTTTGGAAATGCAACCGCCTCCACCCATCTGGAGACATAGTCCACTGTCACCAAGATGTACTTCATTCCAATCCAAGAGCAAACAAAGGACGCCTCATTAAGCAAGAACTCGAGCTAAGAGCGGGGGTCTTTCGAACATCGAATCTCGAGTACAAGCCACCAGATTGGCTCGTTCTACTATAAGTACCTCCATATTCCGCTGAGTAGGATTCGACAATGGGTTTGAGTCACTAATAGTAAAACTTCCTTTTATCAATCTTGATTCACTGCCTTTTTTTTACGACAAGTTTTTGTTTTCAATCTTAATGTAGGTGCGTAAAGCCACTTGATTGTAAGGAAAGGAAACATCATTTGTGTGAGGCCACTATTCCCCACCTTTCTTACCTTGTTTTTTGGGCTTCAAATTCTGTGACTCATAAGCCCTCACCCCAGCAGTAAGGGTGCGGCTTAGGTCAATTGACACAAAAAAGATATAGTTCACTCAACGATTGCCTTTGGGTTCCGAACTCCATATGGGGAAGGAGCGTTGTTGTTTTGCGAGGTCTTGATCATTTACATGGACCCACTTTTCATTCCATTTGTGGGAATTTTTTTATCTATAAACCGTATCTAATGAGCAATCGACTCATGTTTGAGCATGATGAATCACTTCCACGCGGAGCATTATATCCCCGTCGCAATAGGTCCTTCTCTTCCTATAGTACAGGTAGGATCGGCAGCAACAATGCTGGGGCGATCAGTGTTGCGATTGACGATTCAGCTCTCGGAAATGTCCATCATTTTCAGTCTACGGTGAAAGAGACAAAGGTCGTTCGAGCTTTTCCTAGGAGTATGGAATGGGTTACTTCAGCACCATAGTGCCTGGGCGTCAAAAATCTCTACCTCAAGAACCGGGGTCATGGGTAGCTCTTGACGCTTTGAGATATTGCCCTGTCGCCGGCACTGGTCACACCTAAGCACCAAGTCATGGGCATATCTATAGATACTGGGCCTATAGTACCCACATTAGAGAATTATCTTCGCCTTCTGTCCTCACTCATATGACCCCCCACTACGGATGAGTGACAGGCCTCCATGATACTCAACATCTCCGCTTCTGGAATGCACCGCCTATAATCCCATCAACACTTGTTTGGAACAAGTATGGGTCATCCCAGAAGTACCTGCGCACATCAAAAAGAAACATTTTTCTCTGGTAAGTGTTAAGGCCCTCTAGCTAAATCAGCAAACCAAGGAATGAGGTCAATAGAAGCTGCTAATACCTATTCATCGGGAAAGGAATCATCGATGTTCAACCAATCCTTCAGTCTTGACTCGTCCTCCAATCTGGACAAGTGGTCTGCTACTTGGTTCTCAGATCCTTTTATGTTTAAGACCTCATAGTCAAACCCTTATAGCAAGAGAACCAATCTGATCAGCCTTGGCTTAGCATCTTTCTTTGCCATGACATACCTTTAGGCTGCATGGTTGGTGTGCACTATTGATTTGGTTCCCAATAAGTATGCCCGGAACTTGTCAAATGCATACACCACAGCCAGGAATTCCTTCTTAGTAATTGTATAGTTCTTTTGAGCATCATTAAGAGTCTTGCTAGCATAGAAGATAGGGTGCAAAATCTTGTTGCGCTACTATCTGAGCAAAACACCCACAGCAATTCTGTTTGCATCACATATCTCCTCAAATGGGGCAATCCAGTCAGGTGAAACCACCATGGGAACAGAAATCAGCTTTTGCTTCAGGGTCTCAAAGGCATGTCTACAGCTATCATCAAAATGGAACTTTACATCCTTCTCCAATAGTTTGCACAAAGGATGTGCGATCTTGGAGAAGTCTTTGATAAATTGTCGATATAAAACTGCATGCCCAAGGAAACTCCAGACCCCCTTCATAGATATGGGAGGCGGCAGTTTCTCAATCACCTCGATCTTCACCTTATCCACTTCTATGCCCTTCTCAGAAATATTATGGCCAAGAACTATCCTCTCCTTGACAATGAAGTGGCATTTCTCCCAATTTAGCACCAAGTTAGCCTCCTCACAACGTTGTAGTGCCCTGCTAAGATTCATCAGACATGTATAATCACCCACTACAGAGAAGTCATCCATAAATACCTTGAGGGTGTCTTCAACTATGTCAAAAACGATTGACATCACATAGCACTAGATGGTGGCTGGAGCATTACATAACCCAAAAGGCATCCTTCTGAAGGCAAAAGTCCCATACAAGCAAGTGAAAGTGGTCTTTTCCTGATCTTTTAGGGCTATGGATATCTGATTGTAGCCCAAATACCCATCCAAGAAGCAGTACCACCCTCTACCTACCAACCTGTCATATATCTTGTCCATGAAGGGCAGGGGCAAATGGTCCTTCAAGGTCCATTATTCATCTTCTGGTAGTCCATGCACATTCGCCATCCAGTCACAGGTCTCAACAGGACCAACTTATTTTTGTCGTTAGCAACCATTGTCATGCCCCCTTTCTTCGGGACACACTGTACTGGGCTAACCCACTTGCTGTCAAAAATGGGGTATATCACCCCAGCATCCACCAACTTAATGATCTCCTTTTTTACCACCTCTTGCATAGGTGGGTTTAGCCTGCGCTGATGCTCAATTCTAGCCACATAGTTATACTCCAATTTTATCTTGTGCGTGCATATCCTTGGGGGAATCCCTATGATGTCTGCAATGATCCAACCAATAGCTCGCTTGAACTTTTAGAGGACCCCCAACAATGCCTTCACCTAGTTTTCATAAAGATCTACAGCTACAATCACAGGAAGAGTGTCATCAGTGCCCAAAAATACATGCCTGAGGTGTTGGGGCAACTCCTTGAGCTCCACAACTTGAGGTTCCTCGGTGGATGTTTTAGCTGGCGGTGTAGCCCTGTTCTGTAGGTCTTTCTGGGGACAAATGGCCTAGTTCCCCTACCTTGCAACACATTTACAGTAGTCGTATACCCACTAATACCATCATCTGGGAAGCTCATCAACACTGCTGCTAGTGTATCTACACTCATTGTATCCTCTAGTGGAATTTCAGAAAGGCAATCCTCTTCTACATCCAAGATGGACATCACAGCCACTTCTTTGGGTCTCTTCATTACTGCACACACACTGAATTTCACCTCTTCAGTGTTAAGTCTGGAAGTCAACTCCCCTTGCTCTACGTCTACCAGTGCCCTACTAGTAGCCAAAATTGGTCTCCCAAGGATGATGGGAACCTCAAAATCCACCTGGAAGTCCAGAATAACAAAGTCTGCAGGAAAAATGAACCAGCCCACATGGACCAACACATCACATAGAATACCCATGGGCCGTTTCACCAATCTATCTGCCATGAGAAGCCACATTGTAGTGGGTGTGGGGGCTCCTAAGCCCAACTACCTATAAACTGCCAGCGGCATCAAGTTAATGCTGGCACCCATATCACAAAGGGCTCTTGCAAAATCAAATGCTCTAATGGTATACGGGATAGTGAAATCTCATGGATCTTCCTTCTTTTCTACAAGAGATCTTGTGGCAATGGCACTACAAAGGTGGAGATTATTTGCCAACTCGATCATGGTTGTCCTCTTCTTAGTCACTAAGTCTTTCATGAACTTAACATAGCCTGGCATCTGCTCAAGTTCCTCCACTAGAGGGATGTTCGTTAAAATCACTTTTAGCATGGACAAGAACTTCTAAAACTTGCCATCTTCAACCTTCTTTTGCAACCTCTATGGGAATGGTGGTGGTGGCTTAGGAATGGCTGGCAGAGGTTGGGTCACTACTGGTGTCACCTCAAGCTCTTTAGTAACCTTAGGCTCTACTAGTGTCAACTCCGATTCTTCACTCAAATCATCAACATACAGCTCCATGGGGCTAGGCATCTTACCTTTAGCTTCATAAAAACCTGCATTACTGGGAATAACAGGGTCAGAGAGCACCTTATCGCTCCTTGTGGTTACTGCCATGCAATGGCCATCATTTTTTGGGTTTTGAATAGTTCTGCTTGGAAGTGACCCAGCGTTTCTCTGATTTATGGATGCTGACAATTGCCCCATCTGCTGCTCTAATTGCTTGATCAAGGTGGAATGAGAGTCGACTAATTATCGAACATTGGACATCTCCCCTTCTATATCTCGCATCCCTACCTCAGTGGACTCAACTTTGTCAAGAACCTTTGCCATCATCTCTTCTAATTTTGAGCTTCCATCACCATCATTCTAGCGCTCTCGGTTCTTATAGTTGTCTCTGTTCTGCTAGTTTCCTTGATAGTTCTTGTCATGGCCATAGCTCCAACCTTGATTCCGACATTGAATGGCCGATAACCCCCCTGGCTACCTAAGAAGCTCGTTTCCTCATCATAATTATAACCTTGGTCATCGTGCCTAGGCATTGTGTCTACAACTTTTACCTTCTCTGCGCCTCTATCTAAAAAGCGCTTTACCAATAAGTCTAGTTGGGTCTTCATGTAGGCCATGTCTTGATCCTGTTCCTCCTCCTTTCGTCGCTACTCCACAGTCATCTCAAAGATGAGTCTCGAACATTTCTCCATCTCTAGTGTACCATGCCCTATTGTTCTTGGCTACTTAATCTAAGATCACCACTATGTCTAGGAAAGTCCTAGACATGTAAGATCTCCCACAAGCAACATCAATGATCAGCTTTGTCACAAAATTGCATGACCTGTAGAAGACTTCCTTCAATTGCTCATCTGTGAGAAGATGATCGGGGCACTGCTTAAGCTTCTACCTGAATCTCTCCCAAGTCTCATGTAATACCTCATTTGGTAGCTGCTTGTGAGACCCAATGTCATTTGTGATTTTCAGCTCTCTTGATTTGAGGAAGAACCTCTCCAAGAATGCCTCCTTTAACTCACACCAAGTGCAGATGGAATCATATGGGAGCTCATTCAGCCACATATTTGCCACACCAGAAAGAGACAATGGGAATAACTACAACCTAATTGCCTACTGACTGACCCAAGGAATCTCACACGATTCGCATATCGCCAGAAAGTTTAGGACATGCTGATTTGCATCCTCGGTTGTTGCTCCGCTGAGCAACCCTTTCAACTGTAACATTTGCAACATAGTGCTAGTGATAGTGAACTTAACACCTACGGGCAATGGGGGAAGTACAATTGCCCCAGTGGTCCCAGCACCCTCATCATCATCATTCACTACTTAGGGAGGCTAAGGCACTTGGGGTCTCGCACCAGGCAGCGACACCTATATAAGTGGTGCTGCCGGCGATACCTCATTGCAAGCATTGTCATCGTCACCCAAGCCTTCATTTCCCCCACCTACAGGGTTCACAACCAACTATCTCAGTCTAGCTACTTTGGGTTCAATGGCATTCATTCTGCGGATTGATTTAGGGCCCTTCTCATAAGGATCATTCCCTTCTTAAGGTCGAGGTCATAGGGAACAAGTGCTTCACCCTTGCTTCCAGTATTTGGCATGCAACACCGGCTCCCTTCCAAGAAACAAAAACAACAAACAAAAGTAAAATTATGGACTAGTATTATAATATGAAAATAGAAACTAGTAGACTATTGCTTAGCTGTATTCCCGGCAACGACGCCAAAATTTGATACGCGCAAATTACACTCCAAAAGGGATAGTAAAGCGATCGGTGATCAAATGTAGAACGCAACTAGAGTTGGGGTCGATCCCACAGTGAATGCGCTGGAATATATCTATTAGCATCATTTTCACATGTAATATCTATTCCCGAAACAAAAGTGCATAAAGTAAATGGGGGTTTTGGTTTCTTCAAACTAAGTTACTAAAAAAAAGCAATAAATGAGTGCAAGGACTACTAGATTTCAGACAATATATGCGAAGCTATGATTGTGTTGCCCATGACATCTAATGTGATAGCTGAATCTAGCGGTAAACTCATTCATGATTATGTATATACAATCTAACAAGTTATGTAATATCTAATTTACCTCTCTGTCCTCCTTAGATGCATATCATTCATCACCTTTCTATCATAGAACGTATTACATACTAACCCTTGTTGTTAATCCTAGAATACCCTCCCCTTTGGTCTCAAGTACTTAGACTAGGTTAAAAACCCCGAATATCCATCGTAGAACACTTTTCCTAATCACAACATTCCTTTCGGGTATTTAAAGAATAAAGGCATACCCTAATGCATCGACTCATCAAGGAAGAAATTATAACGAAGATTACTACAATATATATGCTAATCAATCCCAAGATTTACCCATATTCACCTATCTTAGTGATTTTTCATGGTTCCCATAATCCTAGTCATGGGTATAGCCTAGCATATTCAAGAAGGAAAACCCACAACGATACAAATAAATTCATTATAAATGACTTACTATTGAAGAATCAAAGAATCCACAAGTTACAATCTTGAACTAGATAAGCAAAATCCCAAAATCTTGTGAAATCTCAATCAAAATAATGTTTTTTATTGTTTTCTCTCTCTAGACATCCAAGACTAAGTAAAAATGAAATAAAAAGACTATTTAGATACAAAGAAAACCTAATCCTAAGTAAAGTAGGAAAATTCATGTCAGCGTTGTAACGGGCCACTGAATGGCCCGTGAGACGTTGAACAGACCATTTAACGATATGTTTAGTCTTACTTAGCCTCCAACACTCGCTTCACTGTGTCACTCGTCAACGAGCAGGTAAACGGCCCGTGTGGAGATTGAAGTGTCGTTTGATGGGCCGTCTGCCTTGCCTTAAATTTTTTCGCTCCATTCGTCCTCACGCGCTAATGTCACGGATCGTGGTTGGTCACGCAACACATGAAACACTCCGTCCGGCTCTACTTTATGCATTTTGCTTATTTTTTGACGGTGATGCCTTCACGTTACTTTGACAAGCCAACACACAGCCTGTCTCACTTCTCACGGCCCATCAAGTGCGGCCTAAAACTTGCCTTGGCCATTTTGCACTGCCATGTGGGACAGCGTGGCCTAGTGTGAGCTGACGAAGGACCTTACGACTCATGGGTAGTCACACGAGTCGTGGAGGTCCACATGGACCTTTACTTGGCCTGAATTCTTCTCTACTCACCTGGGCCACTTTCGAATACCACAGTTTGACTTTGTTATGTTCATTTTCCTCTCATTCGTCCCTCTATCCATGCCTCAATAATTTTTCCAAAAAACAACAAAACAAACATCAAAATAACTAATATTCTTGACAACACACAAAAATCCTCTGTTTAAAGCGTTACAAGAGTCTTATTTCTACGACTCATCATAAAGTCATTTTCATAATAGATAAGTCACATGAGTAAATAAACTTTAAAATATGCAATTTTAACAAAAAGGAAGCTTAGGCATCATGGGTGAAAGGAACTCATGAAAGAAACCCACATACCTTAGCTTTGGAGATGAACTTGATGAAGATTGGAGATGGAGACTTGAAGCTTGAGTTCAATCTTTAAGACCCAAAAAGGTTTTAAGACTTGAATTTTGAGAGAAATATAAGAAAAAGTGCTTGAGTGAGTATTGGGGAATGTCTTGTATAATATAGAGGCACAATATGGCTAAGAATAGGTACTTTCTCGTGTGGGAACACTTAAGCCCAAGACTCTTAATTTAAAGGTGTGTGTTCAACAGCATTGAAAGAGTATCATTAGCCACTTTTAGAGAAGATTTCCTAGGTTGATTTAAACAATATACATAATTTTTACACGACCAATGTAATGTAGCACACTTATGTAAACAGTTACATGATGTTGTGTGTCACATTTTAACGAGACAATGTACATAATACTCATATAAGCTAGACTCTTATTTGACCCTAAACTTATATGAAAGTGTACTGCTTTTCAATTTTGCAATACAAAATTGTAGTCTTAATGTTCAAGAAGACACTAACAATCTCATTCTTCGTCTACATTTTTTTCATTTTATTTTTCTCACTACTATCTTTGTCAAATATTAGAATTTGGTTGCTTCATGTAAGATTTTGGAAATTATGGGTCGCAAATGTGGACCAAATCCAATTCAAATCTTGACCGGACATGAGTATGTGTTTTATTAATGGTGATGCAATTAACTGTTCAACCTTATCCTAAAGGATAAGAATGAATAATTGTTATCCTTCCAGTGGTGGTTGTAACCGCCCAACCACTTCCCTTATTGTGAAGGTGGTTGACTCCAAGTGTGAGTAAATTTTTCTAGTGGATTGAAATTCCTTGGGAGTTAGTTTCCTAGTGGGAGAGTGACTCCTAATGGGAGAGAGAAACAGAAAAACAAGGAAAGAAAGTTGATAGAAAGAGAAAAACTGAAGAAAGAAAGAAAGTCAGGATACGATCTTTGAATTTATTTGACTTCTAAACCATGAGATTAAACTCAAAAAAATCAATAAAGGATTTTGTATCCTTGATCCATCAAAGTATACAAAGGGCATTTGGTTTTTGATTCAACGTTCGTATTCCTAGAGAAACAGATCAGATCTTGGGTAGGAACAATATATTGTTGGTGGCTTGATAACTCCAGTGCAATCTTATCAAAAGGTACGACCAATTGTTCTTGCCTCGCCTATACATTTCCTACAAATGGTATCAGAGCATGGTTGTTTGATGATTGATTCCATGATCATATGCCCTGTTTATAGTTATATATATGGATTATTGATGTTTAGGGCGTTTTAGTATGTTTTTGAATAGGCAGATTTGGTTTTAGCCCTTTTTGATGCCTTTGTATCGCTATTTTGGGACAGATTTTCACATACACTCATTCTTCTCGTTCTGACAATTCTGAATTGGTATTATAATAGCGATTCCAATTTAAAACGAGTGAGTTATGGCCTTCTGAAATTGGGTAGTTTTTTCACTGTGTTCTAAGAATCAATCTATTTCCGTTCTATGAATTTTTTAAAACTTTTAGTTTTGTTTTTCAGCCCATAATTGTGTTTTCCATGATCTACTCGGTTTGAGGTTTTCGTATATATATTGCAATTGAAAAACAGTTGTAAATCAAGTATGATATGATTTTTTTAAAAACAACAAATTTTTTGAGAATTTATTGTAAATATTTTGATGTTGTTTTTTTGTGATTTTTGGGTTGTGCTTGTTAATATTCTTGACTCGAATGTTATTTTTTCATTATCTGTTCGTTTTGGGCTTTTCGAAAACGTATTTTAATAGCCAAACAGATTTAAAACAACTAGATTGTGATTGTTTGAAGTGTTTGGATAATGATGTGATCCAATCAATGTTATATTCCTACCTTCAAGCCCTTTGTGTTCTATATGTCTTCTATCAGAATTTGTAGAATGTGTTGTCCCATTAAAGTGTGTTTCTGACTCCTAGTTCCTATTTTAGATATGGCTGAACAGGAACAAACTCGAGACACTCCAAGTGGGAGTTCTAGATGTCGAGTTAAAAGGAAAAGTGGAAGTGCACATTGTCAAACAACAAGCGTTCGAGGATGAGATATCATAATAAGTGGTGTCCCTAGGATGACACAAGACTTGTTAAGGAATGAAAGAGCTATTTGAAGGGAAAGAGAGAAGAAACTAAAAGAGTTCAAGTCTTTTAAGATATCCCCAACATCTCTAGTTGCTAGCTTCTCTCAGATTGGGAATGTTTGGCTATTTTAGTAATTCCCTTTGTGAACCATGGAAAGAGAGATTGGTTAAAGTATATCATGAGGTTTGGCCTAGCGAACATTTTAGTGTGTGTATATGTTATCTCAAATTTAAGTGAGGAGGACTTTATTGCAAGTGACTTATAAACTTATTTAGTTTGTTTATTCGAAAATATGTTATATGTTGGTTCTCTCTTTGATGTGAATATGAGTATTATCATATTTTGAAATCTTTGTGGTTTCTTGGTACATTGAAATATGATAATGATCTAAGACTTAGTTATCTTTGTGAATAAGTCTTCATTTATATACATTGAGAAATTATTTTCTAATTTTAGTTAAACATTTGGAGTGTACGTGATGATTGGATATTTTGAATACCCTTTCGATTTTACACCATATGTGAAACCATTATTAGAATTAATTTGCTTAAATGTATATTTATACATGGCTGATTGATGAGTGTACTTGCATAAATGTCTCTAAGCTACAGACATGACATAAAATAGTATTATTGCTGACTTAAACAAATGTGAGAAACTGAATGGTCACAATTATGACATTTGGAGTCATAAGATATGGTATGTCCTAGATGAGTAAAATGCACTCAAAGGCATAAACCATGCACTTTGTTAGCCAGAAGAGGATAACACTGCTCAACACGAAAGAGAACTTATAACTTATAGAGCCTGGAAAAAGGCAGACTCTAGTGTACACGGAATAATTGTAAGCTTTGTGGTTGATGAAATGATTCCTGAATGTGAGAAATTTTCTAATGCTCATGCGATTTAGACACACTTGTGGGGAACGTGTGGAGGCACTTATATGACCCGCTTGAGACAACTAACTATCAAGTTTGACACTTTGAAAAAGTGTCATGATCAAAGTATCAAGTAACACCTTAGGGTAATGTCAAACATGATAGCACAATTTAAGAATGTCGGTCACATTCTGTCTGATGAGCATCAAGTTCAAGCAGTGATCCGGTCCCTTCACAAAAGATAGGAACATTTGAAGGTTAACCTGATCCATAATGAAAGCATAAAAATTTTCCTGACATTGCGCGACATGTTGAATTTGAAGACGAGCGGCTTGGAGCTGCTAAAATTTCTGCTAATGCCTTTGTGGCTGAATCATGTGGTATAAAATCTTCAGGCTTCAAGTGTAAGAAAGATTGGAAAAAGAAAGGAAAGGGTAAGGTGACCGAGGAAGGACCTTTTGAGAAAAAGCACAAACCACCAAAAAAGGATAAAGGGTTTTCAAGAAAAGAGACAAGAGCAAGTTGAAGTGCTACAATAGCCAAGTTATGGGGCATTTCGCTTGTGAGTGTACTGAGTCAAAAAAGGTAACATTCCTAAACTTATATCTAAGTGTTATATGTATTTCAAGAACTAAGTCGATATCTAGAAGCATTTGTGAAGTTTTTTCGAGTTACATCTGAATCAAGATGGACTTATGTGGGGAACAATGCAAGGCTGGAAGTCAAGGGAATAGGCACTTGCAAAATAGACTTGTGTGGTGGTGTATCCTTGATGTTGCATGATGTTCTGTATATTCCAAAGATTCAAAAAAACTTAGTATATGTCTCAGTGCTTTTACATGATGGTTTCGATTAGATTTTTTAGTCACAATAGTATTATAATAACACTAGATGATTTGTGTGGTTTTGGACTGTATTATGATCGTTTTATCATTTTAGATTGTAATCTTTCATCTTATGACTATTATGTTGATCTGTCACGCCTCAAAGTCCCGTAGGGCGGACCGGCACCCGTTGCTGATAAGGCTCGGGAGAACCAACCTGTAACTATATGCGTTCTATACATATTATAAGGGGTTTCTACCTTTAATATGCCTTAAGCAGATAAACAGTGATAACAAGCCAAAAGGAAATGCATGTGACTAGGCCGTAATCTCCTTAATTCAAT
>JAPFFP010092456.1:0-20731 GCA_026153255.1 Solanum medicagineum
GAAAATGGCACAAGAATCTTCAACATACAATCTGTCCAGAAATTTCAGCACCAACATACTAACATATACTTCTTATTGTCCACTTCATGTTATGTTTCCTTTGAATTGTACTAGTATTGTAAGGTGTGGGGTGTTACACAATCTATGTCATGGCATGATAATAATCAGGTACTACTTGGGAGGCAACCCAAGGAACCTTGGCACTTAGGCACGCAGGTATGCTTTTCGACCCCTTGTGTGTTATTTTGTCTTGATTTTGTGCACTGGGGACAATACACATCTTTTTCGGTATGGTGTGGGTAGTTATGGGCCTCAGTGAAGTTTGAGTAGCTTGGGTCCATAACTACCCTAATTTTTTGATCCCGGGGTTTTCTTGCCTGTGTTATTTTTCCTTTTGGATATTTACTTTCAGTTGAATCGGCACATTTAGGATGCTTAAATAATATTTGTAGCATATAGAACTGATGTTTGTAGCATCTAGCATATTTTTGTATTTTGTTTCAAAAATGATACCCACCAAAAATTTTGATTAGTAGTTAGATAGCAACCATGCATGTTTAGGTGTGTGACAATGTCAGTTCTTTTAAGTGGGGGTACATTGAAATAAAAAGCATGATCTAAGAATTGTTATTGATAATGAATGAAGTGTCATGTGAGTGTGAGCATAATTTGCTAAATTCATATGTTTTGTGCTTGTAATGACCCTAAAAGGTGCCCGAAAATGTGCCTCAGAAGTGCCTGGAATCGTAATTTCCATATATCTAAATATTCGTGCATTATTTCTAAAATCCAACTTCATATTCTTGTTCAGGGGGTCAAATTGAGGGGTAAATGGGTCTAACCCTTATTTTAGAGCAACCGTATCGAAATTCAAAATTTCTAGAAATGCAATTTCTAATGTTGTTTATGCTTCCCTTCTGCGACGGGCACCAATGTTAAAATTGTTGCAGATTTTTTTGACATCGGTCCAAGACTTTTAAGACTTGGGCCTAAGTGTTACAAAATGTGAAAATACCTATATTTAGCCATTTTTCACCCTCATATCATTCTAAACATCCTCCAACACTCACTCAAATACTAGGACAAATATATTACTCCTAAATTCAAGTCTCAAAACCTCTTCAGGATCTCAAGGATTTCACTCAAGCTTCAATTCTCTATTTCCAATCTTGTTCAAGGATTCTCCAAATTCAATATATGTGGGTTTCTTTCATGGGTTCCTTCCACCCATGATGCCCAAGCTTCCTTTTACTTAAAATTCATGATTTAAAGTTGATTTACTCATGGGTCTTATCATGAATTTCACTGCACACTATGTTGGTGATTATGAAATTGTGACTATTTTAGCATGTTTTGAGCTATGAATTTAAGATCTATTGTAAGATTTGATGAAAGTTTTAATGTATATTACTTAAGGTTATTACCAAGTATCTATTGAAGGTTTTACATTGAATTTTCTAGAATGATTTTACTCTTGAATTGTATGGTTTTACACTAGCACTACACACCCTCCAAGTGTTTGACAAAATGTCCAGTTGTGGTTTCTTGAGGAATTGAAGTTCTAATGCATAACTTATGAGTTGAATGACTATATGATGATTATATGATGATGATTTGGGAAGGAATGTATGTATATGATGATGTAAGGAGTGTATATATATGATATTATTTCTATAGTGTGGGGGATGACCAGGCCTCACTCGGGAGGTTTGTAGGCTTGGGTAACCTTGTTGACGGGTTCGTACCTCGATCGCTTCGCTCAGAAGGTGGTAGGGCCGTGCAAGCATGCTGGGGATATGTATTCATCAACCATGTTGGGGGTTTGTACCCATCCACCATGTAGGGGGTTTGTACTCATCAATCTTTTTGGGGAGTTTGTACTCCATCAACCTTGTTGGTGGGTTTATACTCCATTAACCTTATGAAAGGGTTTGTACCTCATGCGCCTGTCCAAGGAGGTGGTAGGCCTTGGATTCCATTAAGAGTGGTCCCTCCTTACACTCGTGTTATGTTCCATATAGTCATGATTTACTACAAGCATCTTCAATACATGCCATATTTCTATATGTACTCATTGTCTATGCTTATGCATTTTGAATGTGCTACCTCTCTCTTGTTGCATTGCATCCTACATACTTAGTACATTAAAACATATTAACACATACTCTATGTTTACATGATGTCACCATGTAGGAACAGGAGCATCGCTTGATCATCCTCCTCCTCCACGTGGCTAGTACGATTGTCTTACAAGCTTGTTGGTAAGTCGTCCATTCTAGGGATGTTGCTTATGATCTCTTTTTATGTATTAAGACTGTCTTTCTTTTGATTATGTATTGACTATGAGGGTGCACCTGGTTAATTGTCTTTTCCCCTGCTATTATCTATGTAGTCGAGGTGTTGTTGGATATGTTATGTATCTATGCTATGAGCCTTGACTCTCTTGTTCTTGATGTCTGTGATATGAAAGTGTTCTCTTAGCCCCTGTTGTCCTTATTTACTATGTTTTGTTGTGTTTTGTTGCTTTCGCGACCAAGGATATGTAATGATATGCTATGAGCCTTGTTTGGGGTTCCTTCGGGTTCCTCATTCGTCGGTCACGTCTAGGACCTAGGCTTGGGTCGTGACAATGATGGTATCAGAGCACGAGGTTGTCAGATCCTTAGAGTCCAACACCTCACATTGATTTGAGTCTTATTCATGGTTGTATTGTGCACCACAACTATTAGTAGGAGGCTATAAGACGTTTTAGGAAATGTTTCCCTTCTTTATGTTCTAATTCGTGCTATATAGTTGAAATAACTTTTTATATCTAATAATTGTTCTTTGCTATGCTAGATCATGCCTAACACAAGAGGAAGACGAGCCCACAACCCCAAGGAGCAACCGGCTAATGGAGAGCTTCGGGATTCTCTCACTTTGCTTGAACAAGTTATGGCAAAGTAATCCTATCAAGGGGCCTAAGCCGCTCATGCTTCTACACCGACTTCTCAGATGAGAGACTTCATGAGAATGAATCCCCCAAAAATCTATGGGTCAAAAGTAGATAAGGACCCTCAAGAGTTCATTGATGAGGTCTATAAGATATTGGCTATCATGGGTGTGAGGCCGGAAGATAAGGCAGAGTTCGTGGCCTACCAACTCAAATGGGTGGCACAAACATGGTATAACCAATGGAAGGAAGAGAAGATAGTCAATAATATGGTGCTTTGGGAGGAGTTCAAGGTGGCTTTCCTTAATCGGTTTTTCCCTCTTGAGCTTAGGGAAGCCAAAATGGTGGAATTTATGAATTTAACACAAGGGTCTATGAGTGGGAGGGAGTATGCCCTCAAGTTCAACCAACTTTCAAAGTTTGATCCTTACTTGGTTGCTGACCCAAGTTCGAGAATGAAAAAGTTCGCGATGGGCGTGTCCGACTTAGTGAGTGAAGAGTACTGGTCCGCTATGTTGATTGGTGACATGACTTGTCCCATTTGTTGACCTATGCCGAAGAAGAGGAGAAACTGAGGAAAAGAAGGGGTCAAAAGGCTAAGAGGGCCTGTTTTGAAGGTAAGTTCCAAAAGGGTGGCCGGTACCATCAAGGCCAAGGGTCTTCTCATATGATGGTTGTTAATGATTTTCGAAGAGCCTAAGGTGTTAGGGGTATGGTTCCTAATGGTGGGTGTCCAAAATGTGGTAGGTGTCATAGTGGCCCATGCTTGAGGGGATACAAATGCATGTTACGGTTGTAGGGAAGTTGGGCATAAGGTGATGGATTTCCCTCGAAATCTCTACAAGGGTAAGGAGGTTCATCCACAAGATGCTAATGCAATTACTTTGGGGAGAGGTTGCAGACAAGATGGTACCCCAAGGCACAACCGATTTTATGCTTTGCATGGGAGGCAAGGGGTTGATGAGGTCCCCGATGTTTTTACTAGAATGTTGAAAATCTTTGACTTTGATGTGTATGCATTGATTGATCCGGGTGCCACTTTTTCTTTTGTTTCCCCCTATGTTGCCAAAAAGTTCTATGTTAAGCTGAAATTATTGCTTGAGTCATATGAGGTGTCTACTCCTATTGGTGCATCAATTGTTGCTAGGAAAGTCTATAGAAGTTATCCTATTTGCATTTGCATAAAATATTTCCTTGTGATCTTGTTGAATTAGATATGGTTGGTTTTGATATTATTCTTGGGATGTATTGGTTACATGCATACTATGCTTCTATTGATTGTAGAACCCATAGGGTCAAGTTTTGATTCCCAAATGAACCCATCCTTGAGTGGGAGAGTCAACATATGGTGGTGAAAGGTACATTCATCTCTTGCCGTAAAGCCCATAAGTTGATCTCTAAGGGGTGTCTTTACCATCTTGTGAGGGTTAGGGATGTGGAGTCCAAAGTTATTCCCATGGAGTCAGTTTTGGTTGTAACTAAGTTTCATGATGTCTTTCCAAATAAGCTTCTCGGTGTCCCTCCTCAAAGGGAAATGGACTTTTGTATAGACCTCCTCCCCGATACTCAACCCATTTCTATTCCCCCTTACTATATGGCCCCGATGAAGTTAAAGGACTTGAAAGAACAATTGAGGGACTTCTTGGAGAAGGTTTTTATTTACAATCCCCTTAGGATGCACCGGTGTTGTTTGTGAAGACGAAGGAAGGGTCTCTTAGAATGTGTATTGACTACCGGCAACTCAATAGGGTCACCATCAAGAATAGATATGCTCTTTCGAGAATTGATGATTTGTTTGACCAATTGCAAGGGGCTAGCCACTTCTCTAAGATTGATCTTCGGTCCAGGTATAATCAAGTGAAGGTGAGGGTGTGTGACATTCCCAAGACGGCATTTCAGACTAGGTATGGGCATTATAAATTTGTGGTTATATCTTTTGGGTTGACCAATGCACCGGCCATCTTCTTGGACCTAATGAATAGGGTCTTTAAGCCCTACCATGATTCCTTTGTTGTGGTCTTCATTGATGATATTTTGATCTATTCTCATGGCGAGAAGGAGCGTAAGGCTCATTTGAGGGTTGTGTTGCAAAGATTGAGGGAAGAGGAGATATACGCTAAGTATGACAAGTGTGACTTTTGGTTGACGGAGGTTGCCCTCCTAAGGCATGTGGTGTCGGGGGATGGTATTAAGGTGGAGATGTGATTAGAAATTGGCCTAGACCATTGACCCCATCGGACATTAGGAGCTTCTTGGGCTTAGTGGGTTACTGTTCGAGGTTTGTGAATGCATTCTCTTCTATTACTTCTCCTATGAAAAATTGACTCAAAAGAAGGCTAAGTTTGTGTGGACTGATGAATGTGATAGGAGCTTCCAAACATTGAACGATAAATTTGTGTCTGCTCCTATATTGTCACTACCAGATGGGCTTGAGAGATTTGTTGTATATTCTGATGCTTCTAGAGTTGGTTTAGGTTGTGTGCTAATGCAATATGGTAAGGTGATAGCCTATGCTTCTAGGCAACTCAAACTGCATGAAAAGAACTATCCTACTCATGATCTTGAATTAGCTGCCATGGTGTTTGCCCTAAAGATTTGGCGACATTATTTGTATGGGGTGCATGTTCATATGTTCACCGATCATAAGAGCCTCCAATATGTCTTCACTCAAAAAGATCTCAACTTGAGCCAAAGTGGTGGTTAGAATTTCTTAAGGACTATTATATGAGTGTGCATTATCATCTCAGTACGATAAATGTGGTGGATGATGCCTTGAGTGGGGTGTGTATGGGTAGCATAGGTCATGTTGCTGGTGGTGATAAAGAGGTGGCTAGGGGGTGCATCAGTTGGCTAGATTGGGAGTCAGGTTGGAAGAAGTTAAAGTAATGGTGGTATTGTTGTTGTTGATGGTTCTAAGTCTTCCTTGCTTGATAGGTGATAGCAAAACAAGATCTTGATCCCTCCTTTTTAGAATTGAAGGCCTTGGTGAAAGAGGGCAAGGTGGAGGTTTTCTCCCAAGGGGGAGATGGTGCCCTTAGGTACTTAGGTATGTTGTGTGTACCTTGTATTGATGGTTTGAGGGAGAAAATCCTTGATAAGGCCCATAGCTCTTCTTATTCTATCCATATCGGTTCCACCAAACTATATAGAGATTTGATAGATGTGTATTGGTGGGGAGGCATGAAGAGGGACATTGCCCAATTCATTTCCGGTTGCCATAGTTGTGAACAAGTCAAAGCCGATCATCAAAGGCCAGGTGGCCCCCAATACGTTGATTTTCCTACTTGGAAGTGGGAAGAGATAAATATGGATTTTGTGGTTGGGTTGCCCAAGACTAGAAAGGGTTTTGATTGCATTTGGGTTATGGTTGATAGGATGATAGAATCGACTTACTTCCTAGCAGTTATGACCACATATAGAGCTGAAGATTATGCAAGGTTGCACATTCATGAATTGGTGAGGTTTCATTGGGTTCATTTGTCCATCATATTAGATCATGGTTCTCAATTTACTTCACATTTTTGGAGGTCCTTCCAAAGGGGTCTTGGTACAAGAGTTAAAATTACTACGACCTGTCACCCTCAAACTACAAGAATAGCTATCACTCTAGCATCAGTATGGATCCTTTTGAGGCTCTCTATGGTAGTGAGAAGAAGAAGACCTTGAATTCAAAGTTGGTGACTCGGTCTACCTAAAGGTTTCACCCATGAAAGGTGTGGTTCGATTTTGTAAGAAGGGCAAGTTGAGCCCAAGATATATGGGTCTTTATAGGGTAATGAGAAGAATTGGCTAGGTAGCTTATGAGTTGGAATTTCCTAGTGAGATGGATTTGTTTTATCGGGTCTTTCATGTATCCACCACATTGAGGAAATGTTTGTGGGAACCTAATGCTATTGTGCCTCTTGATGTTGTGGGTGTTGTTGAAGAAAGTTTGACATATGAAGAGGTTTCAGTTAAGATTTTTGATAGACAAGTGAAAAGGTTGACAAACAAAGAGGTGGCTTCCGTTAAGGTCCTTTGGAGGAATCAAAAAATTGAAAGTGTTACTTAGGAGGTTGAAGGGGACATGCATAAGCGATATTCTTACCTTTTCCGCTCCACTCAAGCTTAAGGTATTGATCTAAGTCCTTTATATGATCTCAAGTATTAAGTTCAGCCCCATGTCATTGCATATATTCATGTTTAAATTGACAAGTTCATGATGATTTTACACTTATTATGAGATTTTTGAAGTGATGTTTAATGCATTGTTGCATCCTTATGTGGGTTACAATTGTCATTTTTACATCTCTTCTATATATTTCTTTGACATTTTGCGACAAATGTTCCCAAAGGGGAGATATTGTAACGACCACAAAAAGTGCCTGAAAATATACCTTGAAAGTGCTCGGAATCGTAATTTCCATATATCTAAAACTGCATGCGTTATTTCAAAAATATGACTTCATATATTTATTTAGGGGGTCAAATTGAGTGGGAAATTGGTCTAACCACTATTTTAGAGCAACCGTATCAAAATTCGAAATTCCCAAAAATGCAATTTCCAGTGTTGTTTACGCGTCCCTTCTGCGATGCGCACCAGTGTAAAAATTGGTACAAATTTTTTTGACTTCGGTCCAAGACTTTTGAGCCTTAGGCCTAAGTGTTCCCAAATATGAATATACCTATACTTGACCAATTTTCGCCTTCATATTGTTCTAAACATTCCCTAACACTCACTCAAACACAACCAAATGTTTTACTCCTAAATTCAAGTCTCAAATCCTCTTCCGGATCTCAAGGATTTCACTCAAGCTTCAAGTATCCATTTCCATCCTTGTTTAAGGATTCTCCAAAGTTAAGGTATATGGGTTTATTTCATGCGTTTCTTCCACCCATGATGCCCAGGCTTCCTTTTACGTAAAATTGCATGATTTAAAGTTAATTTACTCATGGGTCTTACTTATTATGAATTTCACTGCACACTATGCTGGTGCTTATGAAATTGTGACTGTTTTAGCATGTTTTGAGCTATGAATCTAAGATCAATTATAAGATTTGATGAAGGATTTTGATGTATATTACTTGAGGGTGTTACCATGTATCTATTGAAGGTTTTACATTGAGTTTTCTAGAATGATTTCACTCTTGAATTGCATGGTTTTACACTAGCACTACACACCCTCTAAGTGTTCGAAAAAATATCCAGTTATGGTTTCTTGAGAAATTGAAGGTCCAATGCATGTCGTATGAGTTGAATGACTATATGATGATGAAAGAAATGTATGTATATGATGATTATATGACGTTGATGAGGAAAGGAATGTATGTATATGGTGATGAAAGAAATGTGTGTGTGTGTGTATATATATATATACATGATATTATCTCTATAGTGTAAGGGATGACCAAGCCTCACTCGGGAGGTTGTAGGCTCGGGTAACCTTGTTGAGGGGTTTGTACCTCGATCGCGTTGCTCGGGAGGTGGTAGGCCTGCGTAACCATGTTTGGAGTTTGTACCCATCAACCATATTGGGGGTTTGTACTCATCAACCATATTGGGGGTTTGTACCCATTAACTTTGTTGGGGGTTTATAATCCATCAATGTCATGAAGGGGTTTGTACCTCATGCGCCTCTCCAAAGAGGTGGTAGGCCTTCGATTCTACTAAGAATGGTCACTCCTTACACTCATGTTATGTTTCATATAATCATGATTTATTACAAGCATCTTTCATATATGCCATATTGCTATATGTACTCATTGCATATGCTTATGCATTTTTAAGATGTCACTTCTCTCTTGTTTTATTACATCTTGCATACTTAGTACATTCAAACTAACGCATACTCTATGCCTACAAGATGTCACCATGTAGGAACCGGAGCATTGCTTGATCATCCTCCTCCTTCATGTGGCTAGTAGGATTATCTTAAAAGCTTGTTGATGAGGCGTCCATTTTAGGGACATTGTTTATGATCTCTTGCTATGTATTAAGACTATCTTTCTTTTGATTATGTATTTACTATAAGGATGAGCCCGATTGCTTGTCTTTGCGCTATTATCTATTTAGTAGAGCTGTTGTTTGACATGTTATGTATCTATGTAATGAGCCTTGACTCTCTTGTTCTTGATGTCTATGATATGAAAGTGTTCCCTTAGCCCTGGTTGTCCCTATTTACTATGTTTTGTTGTGTTTTATTGCTTCCACAACCAAGGATGTGTAATGATATGCTATGAGGTTTGTTTTGGGTTCCTTGGGGTTCCCCATTCGCCGGTCACGTCTAGGCCCTAAGCTTGGGTCGTGACAGTGCTAATTCAGAACTTGCCTTGTTACTCTAAGTTAGATTGTAGATTAATTGGAGTAGGAAAAGATCTTAGACCATTGTTCTTAAATAGCCCACTTTAGTGTTAAGATGGCTGAGCAAAATGATGACATAATCCCTTGTTCCTAATTTTTGAACCTAACATGTACCTATTCTTTGAAAACACCTGATTAACTTAGCCTTCTTAGTTGTAAAAATCCAATATTGGAGATGGTCCTTCCTTGAACATGGTGGACCTTTACTGAGGCAAAAAGTCTAAGTTGAGGGTGGCTTTAAAAGTGCCCCTTGTTTGGAGGATGGATATTGTACACCTCAACACAGGCTAAAAGTCTAAGTTGAGGGTGGCTGGTGTAAGGATGAAACACAAAAATAAAGGGGTGAGATACAGAGAAAAAGGAAAAATCATGTAATGGTTGCAAGAAAAAAAAGTGATGCCTTAGTTGTGAGCTAAAAAGCAAAACGAATTGTAAAAATAAGGCAAAAAGCTGAAAAATGAAAAGAAAGCACCCAAAAAAGCTTGAAATAGGAAAAAGGCAGAATAAGGTAAATATAACAAAGTTGGTTGGATAAAAGAGTAGGAAAACGTCCCATAATATCATACCAAAGCCCCTGAGCCTATATTACAAGCCTAGAAAGTTCTAAAGTGATCCTAGTCCAGTTAGTTGAAGTTCTGAGTTATCAGTAAAGGGGAAAGCCTATGGTATTAGATATCATGCATGAATATCTATTGTGAGAGAGAGTGATTTTGGATAGTCCCAAGGTCAAACATGAAAACATCATTGAGTGTCAAAGATGGCACTTCATTCTATTAGGGCACTTGCATTGCATCGTTAGCACTATTGTTTAGTGACTGTGGACTGTTGATTATCCCTTAGCTATCATAGTTGTGTTGGCACATGCACCAGTTTGTATTGGTTCACTAAATAGCTATATGATCATGTTTTGAAAAGTTGGTGTGGGCATCTGAGTCTGAGATGTATGTGATGTATGTTATTAGTTTGAGGTCTGTGTGTTACTGTATTATCTATATAGGTTGAGTTTGCTGCTTGGGACAAGCAACAGTTTAAGTTAAGGGTGTTTATGTGCTGCCAAAATACAACACTTTAGATGCTTAAAACTTGAAATTTTGTGTGTTCTCAATACGATGTTAGTTGGTTTTATGTGTTTTTGTGTTTACATTTCCAAGATTATAGGTTGGCCTTGATTTTGGGAAAATTATAGAAGTTGCTTAGTTTTACTGTCATGGGAGACCCTTTATGGGCCGTAAGGTGGTTCTGCAAAGATTTCTAGTGAGGGGCTATTTTCTAAAGTACATTCTACGAAAATGGAGATGAGCAGTAGAGAGGTTTACGGATCACAGAAGATGGTTCATGCCTTAAGGATCAGAGACTTGTACTTTTCAGAATTTCATCAGACGAAACCCCTTTTACGAGTTGTAAACCACTTTACAAGTCGTAGAGAGGTGTCATAGAGTTGAAGTCCAAATTTCTAGCAGCTAAGTGCGAGACCCCAATTACGGGCCGTGGAATCCAATACGGGTCGTAAGAGACCTTTCGTATGGCGTGCCAACCAGTTCTTCTATTTTGTTTAGTACTTGTATTTTAAATATTATAAATTGATTTTTAGGTTAATTATCAGAAGTTTTCGCCTAGTACTCAGAGAACTCAATATTTTGAGAGAGAAAATTATAAGATCATATTGGAGAGTCTTTGAGAACACTTGCGATTGAATTTTACCTTGAAGCTTGTGATTCTTATTAAAGTTGAATTTTGCTTGTTCTTGATTTTATTGTGTACGTGTTCAATTATATCTTGTCTATTCATAATTCTTGCATCTACACATAGCATAAGTAGCTAAATTCACATCTAATGTTGTGGAAACCATGAAGAACTAACAAAGTAAAACTAGATAATTCACGATTCGTGAAAGGTGTGGATGCATATATTAATGAACTCTTTTCGCCTTGCATGTTTTCTAGTGGTGGCCAGCATTAGAATCCGTGTAGTATTACTGATGGGATCAAGGTAATAATAAATGAAAGAAAAAAAGATTAATTAACAGGATTCGATTGATGTATTCTTGTCTAATCAACCAAACTGGGCCAAGGGAAGGTTGTACTAGGACTAATAGGTAATGGTTAATAATGCACACTATAGAGATGAGCCAAGTCACATAGTGAAGTTCACCTCTCACCTTTGACCAAAGGGCTTGGTGAACATAAATTACCGTCCTGCATGTTATACACTAGAAAAGAATTAGGTTATCTGGTGATACTCAGTTGGGGAATCATGGGGAACAAATACCCTAGTTTCTCTCCATATTGACTTTTCTCTCGTAATAGTTAGTTTTATTTTCTTATTGATTATTGCAACCCCCTCCCCCCTTTGGGGAATTTAGTTGATTAACTAGTCGGACGTACTCCCTATTGGTTCGACTCTAACCTTGGTTAGGTTATATATCTTGACCACGACCGCTTTATCCTCTAAAAAGGAGGTGTAATATAAGCGATATCATCTATACTCCAGTGAGTGAATCTATTGTTGTTGATAACGTTTAATGGAGTTTTACAATTTTGGTGTTGATGTTGTCCTTCCACGTGATCTTGTGGAACTTGAAATGTTTGATTCGATGTCATGAAATGACCCCAAAAAGTGCCCGAAAATGTGCCTCGGAATACCAAGAATTTTAAATTCCATATATCTCAAAATTTATATGTTATTTCAAAAATCTGACTTCATATTCTTGTTCAATGGGTCAAAATTAGGGGTTAAAGGGTCTAACCCCGATTTAAGAGCGAATGGTTAGCAATTATGAAATTCGAAAGTGCAAATTATAGTGGCATCTACGCGTTCATAGCGCAACGCTCACCAGTCTTATTTTGGTGCCAATTTTCAACTTCGGTCCAAGACATTTAAGTCTTGGGCCTAAGCCTTCACACATGAGAAAGCACCTATACTTAGCATTATTTCACACTCTTATCACCCAATACATTTCCCAATACTCACTCAAACTCTTAGTCTTATATTTCTCTCAAGATTCAAGTCTCAAATCCTCATCCAGATTTCAAGGTTTTCAAGCTTCAAACCTCCATTTTCAATCTTCATCAAGAGCTTCTACAAAGCTAAGGTATATGGGTTTTAGAAATTGTGTCATTCCACCCATGGTTCCTTAGGCCTCTTTCTTACTTAATTTGGATGATTTAAAGTTGATTTTACAAATGGGTTTACTAGTATGAACATGTGTATGAATTATGTTAAAGCTATGTAAAGTTGTGACTGTTTTGCTATGTTTTGAGCTATAAATCTTGGATCTATTATAAGATTTGATGAGGGGTTTTGATGTATATTGCTTGAGGATTGTGCAAGGTGTTTATTTATAGTTTTACAATGTATTTTCTTGCATGATTCATCACTAAATTGCATGGTCTTATACTACTATTTCATACCTACCAAGTGTTTGATAAAATATCCGGTTATGGTTTCATTAGGAATTGAAGGTCCAAAGCCTGAGATATGATATGATTGATGTTATGATGATAAAATGAGCTTATGTATATGATAAATTATATACAAAGTGTTACATTAGACCATAACCAATTAGGGGAGACTAAGAACCTGGATAACCTAGATGGGGTTTCGTACTTATCAACCTAGTGAAGGGTTTGTACTTCTCCAACTAGTAATGGAGCGGCATCATCACTAATCTAGATGGGGGTTTGTGCTCATCAACCTAGTAAAGGGTTTGTACTTCTCAACTGTGATGATGGGGCGGAATCATCACCAACCTAGTGAGGGGTTTATACCTCACCACCTAAGTGATGAGGCACATCATCACCAACCTACCAAGGGATTTGTACTTTGGAAATCAGGCTTGGTCTCTTCTACACATATGATATCCTATATGACAATGAGTTGCTTAAGCATGTTTTACTTATGCATTGATCATACATGCTATATTGTTATACTATGCCTATTTCCTATTGTTATTCAGTTTGATTATGATGCCTATCTCTTGATGCATTGCATCCTAAATACTTCGTATATTCAAACGTAGGTATACTCTTGCCTACATGATATCACCATGTAGGGACGAAGCCCAAGTTGATCATCCTCCTCCTCTACGTGGCTAGTTCGGTACTAGTAAAGCTAGTTGGTGAGTCCTCCACTTCAAGGACCTTAGTATATGTTTCTATTATTATTTATTGAAACACTCTTCTTTACTTTCTATTATGACTATGATGGTCAGCCCAGTTTCTTTGTCTTGGCCCATGCTCTTATCTATGTAGTACAGGTGTTGTTGGACGTGTTAGTATCTAGGTTATGAGCTTCGACTCTTTTGTCTCTGGGTGTTAATGTTATGCAAGCTTTCCCTTAGTCCCTTGCCCTTGGTTTCTAAACTTTTACATTCTACTTAAGTACTAATCTCTCTCCCTTAGTCCCATTTCCCCTTGTTTATGTTTCTTATGTTCTTTTACATTGCTTCCGCGACCAAGGATGTGTAATGATATGCTATGAGGCTTGTTTGGGGTTCCTTCTGGTTCCCCATTTGCGTGTCACATTTAGGCCCTAGGCTTGGGTTGTGACAAAGATGGTATCAGAGCACTAGGTTGAATAGATCCTTGGAGTCTAACACACTGCGTCGATTAGAGTGTTATTCATGGTTATGTTGTGCACCACAACTATGAGTAGGAGGCTATAAGGCATTTTTGGGAATGTTTCACTTCTTTCTAATCTATGTCGTGCGATAGAGTTAGATCCTCTAAGGCTTATTGGTAATCCCTAACCATTACATTTTAGGATATGTCTCAAGCTACTCAGGACGTCGCTATGATGAATGCGGAGATTGGCAATGCTCTATGGAAAGTGGCCAAAGCAGAGGCAAAATTGGCAACTCAACTCGATCAACAAGTGGGTGCTCCCGAGACTTCTCGTGGCCAAGAGGGTCTGTAATGTGGGTAAGTTCCAAAGTCTTAAGTGTAGAGGTGGGAGTGGTCTCGTACTTTATGCTAGGTGCCCAAAATGTGGTACAGGGAATGATGGCCTATCTTGAGAGGTACTAATGCTTGCTATGATTGTAGGGAGATGGGTCATACAATAAAGGAGTGTCCTCATAAGCATAAAAGGGGTAGAAGAGGTGATGAGGTGGTGGAAAGGCCAAAATGCTGAAAATGTGGGGATGGTCACAGTGGCCTATTCTTGAAGAAGTCTAATGCTTGCTTTGGTTGTTGTGGAATTGGGAGCGAAGTTAGTGGTTGTCCTCTTGCTCAACTAAAGGGAGGTGATGGTGGGATGACTAATCCCAAGTGTCGAGGGTGTGGGAAGAACCATGGTGGCCTGTGTCGGAGGAAATTAGTGCTTGCTTTGGATGTGGTAAAGTGGGTCTCAAGCTAGTTGATTGTCCATATGTTCGAAAGCGGTGTAAGGGTGGTCGGCTTTTGGATTGAGGTGGTCATGTTGATCAAGTGGCTCAAGGAGGGAATGAGATGCCCGATGCTACTAACGGTAAGTTAAAGTTCCCTTGGCTTCGATGTGCATCATTGATAGGCCCGGTGTGCCACTATTTCTTCTTTATTCTTTTTAGTTTCTAGTGGGGCTTCATATGTGCCCTAGTTGTTGTGTGGACCTTTGATGTCTATCCTTTGGTTGAGTATATGGTTGCTATGAGGTTCATAGGTGTTGATCTGAGTTTGTATTACATTAGGTCTTGCTTTGTGGCTTGTTGGTGTTGGTGTGGTGGAAATGTCTTTATAGGGATGGAATAATTGCATGCATGTTGTGTCTTCATGGATGGTAGGACCCATAGAGTTAGATCCCGATTTCCTAATGAGCCCATATTTGAGTGGGAGGTTGTTATGTGATAGAGAGGGAGGTAGGTCCATTTCTTGTCATAAGGTACAATTGGTCTCTAAGGGATTGCATTTTATCATCTTATGAGAATTGGAGGTGTTGAAGCTAAGTTGTTTTGTAATTAGAAATGTTGTTAGTGGTAGATAAGGCCTTGAATGTCCCTTTCCAATAATTTGGTTTTAGGGTAGTGTCTTTTGGTTTGACTAGTACACTGGTCATGCCTATAAGTCTCATGAGTAAGATCTTTAGTCCCTACTCTGATAGGTTTATGGTGGTTTTAGTGGTGATAAGATGGTTCATTCCCTAATGAGGTAGTGCATGTGAGTCATTGAAGGTAGTACTGCAAGTTTAAGGAAGAAGGTTGGATGCTAAGTAGGAGAGGTGGGAATTTTGGTTGTAAGAGGTTGCCTTTCTAGGTTGTGTAGTACCGGGTGATGGTATTAAAGTGGACCCTAGTAAGACGAAGGTGACTAGAGATTAGCCTTGACCTTGACTTCCTTGGGTATTAGGAGCTTCTTGGGTTTAGCAGGCTATTATCTGAGCTTGTGAGTAGGTTCTCTTCTATTGTCTCCCCTGACTTAGTTGACCTTAGGTTAGGCCAATGTTGTGACCAACATTTTGAGTTAGGTGAATTGATAGGTCCCGGATGTTGTATGAGTCTATTGTGGCTAGTAGGGGTCTATAAGGGTTGCCCCATGTCCTTATTGCATAGAGTCTTGTCTTGTTATCTTGGTTGACCCTAGCTTGATAGGTTGGAGGTCTTGAGGTTTGGATAGCATGCTTTCGATGAGTGTAGGACCCGTAAGGTTGTAATATGATGGGATTTCAATCACAATGGGTTAGTTACTTCTCAAAGGTTGATTTGAGGTTCGGGTTTTGTTCCCTAGTGGGGATGAGGGTAGGTGATATCTCTAAATGTCCTCTCGGATTAGGAAGAAGCATTTAGAATATTGGTGTAGTAGTGGGTTGACTTTTGCACCGGTTATGTCTTTCGGGTTTCATGAATAGGGTCTTGAAACCCTACCTCGGCATTGTTGTGGTGGTCTCTAATGGTGGAGCATTGATTTAGTTAGAGCTTGCAAATCGTTTGGGGGTAGTGTTGCATGTTTTGGGAGATGAGAGGTCGTTTGCTACTTATGATAATTGTGACTTGAGGGTAATAAGAAGGTGGTCAGGACTCCTTAAGTATTATGATATGAGTGTGCATCATGTTCCCTGTTGAGGCTAGTGTGTGATTGATGCTCTAACTAGAGGTTCCTATGGTAGCCTAGCGTTGTGGTAATGGTGGTAAAGAGGTGACTAGTGGAGTCCATCGGTTGGCTAAATAGGGAGTTAGGTTGAAGGAAGTTGAGAATGGTATTATAGTGTTCTTGATGGTTCCAAATCTTCTTGGGTTAAGAGGTCTAGATTAGGTGAGGCCTTGATTTCCTCCTTATTAGAGTTGGAAGTTTAGGGTGAGAGAATGATAGAGTGGAGGTTGTCTCCCAAAAGGGGGGGGGGATGGTGGTTATGGTACCAAGTGGGTTAGGTGTATTCAAGGTTGACAATTCTGAGTCCTTATAGAGTGTAGAGGGAGGTTGGTAACGTTGCATAAGTTTGGGGATTGCCTATGGATGTAGATATGGTTCGTCTGGTTCTTCATGCTTCTAGGGGATAGAATGTGTTGGTGACTCTAGTGCTATAGCACCATTTGAAATTATGGGTGATATGGAGGACAGGTTGTCTTAGGGGAAGATCTAGGTGGAGGTGTTGGATGGATAAGTGGAGAAGTTGATTAACAAGGATGTGGTGTTAATAAAGGCCCTCTTGCAAGGATCATCAAGTCAAAAGGTGTCTCCAAGGAAGTCAAAGCGGTCTTATGGGAGCGATATTCGTACCTCATTCACTCTAATCAAGCCTAAGATAGTGACCAAGATCTTCATGTGATTTCAAGTCTTATATTTCAGCCCCTATGACATTCATGTGCATTCATGTTTAAATTGGCAAACTTATTATGATTTTACATTTATGTTGAGATTTTGAAAATGGTGTTTTAATTGTAATGTTGCATTCTTGTTGGTGATGACTTATTTATGATCAATCTTGTCCTGTACGTCTCTTTTACATTTGGGGACAAATGTTCCCCATTGGGACATATTGAAACGACCCCAAAAAGTGCTCAAAAATATGCCTCGAAATTCCCAAAATTTTAAATTCCATACATACTCAAAATCCATTTGTTATTTCGAAAATCTGACTTCATATTCTTGTTCAGGGGTAAAAATTAGGGGAAAAAAAGTCTAATCCCGATTTAACAGTGAAAGATTAGCAATTATGAAATTCGAAAATGCGAATTCCAATGGCATTTGCGCATTCATAGCGCGACGCGCACCAGCTTTATTTTGGTGCAAGTTTTCAATTTCGGTCCAAGACTTTTAAGTCTTTGGTCTAAGCCTTCCCACATGAGAAAACACCTATACTTAGCATTTTTCCACCCTCATATCACCCAAGACATTTCCCAATACTCACTCAAACCCTTAGTCTTATATTTCTCTCAAAATTCAAGTCTCAAACCTTCATCCGTATTTCAAGGTTCTCTTTCAAGCTTCAAGCCTCCATTTTCAATCTTCATCAAGAGCTTCTACAAAGCTAAGGCATATGGATTTTAGCCATTAGGTCCTTCCACCGATGGTTCCCTAACCTTCTTCTTACTTAATTTACATGATTTAAAGTTGATTTTACAAATGGGTTTACTCGTATGAACATGTCTATGAACTATGGTAAAGCTATGTAAAGTTGTGACTGTGTTGCTATGTTTTGAGCTATAAATCTTTGATCTATTGTAAGATTTGATGAGGGCTTTTGATGTATATTGCTTGAGGCTATTGCAAGGTGTTGCTTACTGGTTTTACAATGGATTTTCTTGCATAATTTCATCTCTAAATTGCATGGTCTTTTACAACCATTTCATACCCGCCAAGTGTTTGATAAAATGTCTGGTTATGGTTTCTTGAGGAATTGAAGGTCCAAAGAATGAGATATAATATGATTGATGTTATGATTATGAAATGAATATGATAAATTCTATATAAACTGTAGACCATGCCCAATCCAGGAGGACTAAGAACCCGGATAACCTAGATTGGGGTTCGTACTAATCAACCTAGTGAAGGGTTTGTACTTGTCCACCTAGTGATGGGGCAGCATCATCACTAATCTAGATAGGGGTTTGTACTCCTCAACCTAGTGAAGGGTTTGTACTTCTCCACCAGGTTGAAGGGGTGGCATCATCACCAACCTAGTGAGGGGTTTTTACCTAACCACCTAAGAGATGGGGCGGCGTCATCACCAACATACCAAGGGGTTTGCACTTTGGAAATCTAGCTTGGTCTCTTCTACACATATGATATCCCCCCTCTATGAGCGTGAGTTACTTAAGCATGTTTTACTTATGCATCGATCATATATGGCATATTGTTATGCATTTTGACTATGATGCCTATCTCTTGATGCATTGGATCCTACATACTTATTAAATTCTAATGTACTAACGAACACTTTTGACTACATGATATCACCATGTAGGGATCGTAGCCCAAGTTGATCATCCTCCTCCTCCACGTGGCTAGTTTAGTACTACTAAAGCTAGTTGGTGAGTCCTCCACTTCGGGGACCTTAGTATATGTTTATCTTATTATGTACTGAAGCACTCTTCTTTACTTTCTATTTTGACTACGAGGGTGAGCCCAAATGCTTTGTCTTGGCCCCCGCTCTTATGTATGTAGTAGAGGTGTTGTTGGACGTGCTATGTATCTAGGTTTTGATCCTTGACTCTTTTGTCTCTAGGTGTTGATGATATGTAAACTTTCCCTTAGTTCCTTGCCCTTATTTTCTAAACTTTTACATGCTACTTAAGTATTAGTCTCTCTACCTTAGTCCCAATTCCCCTTGTTTATGTTTCTTATGTTGTTTTACATTGCTTCCGCGACCAAGGATGTGTAATGATATACTATGAGGCTTTTTTGGGGTTCCTTCAGGTTCCTCATTCACTGGTCACATCTAGGCCCTAGGCTTGGGCGTGACATATCATTCTTGAGATGGATTGGTTGTATGCTTCATATGCCTTTATAGATTATAGAAGCCAGAAGGTCAAGTGTCAGCTTCTAGGTGAGCCTGTGCTTGAATGAAAGGGTAGTGACTCCACCATTAGAGGTAGGTTTATTTCCTACCTCAAGGCACAAAATATGATTTCTAAGGGATGCATCTATCATATTGTGAGATTTAAGGATATGGAGTCTGAGTCACTTACTCTTGAATCGGTTCCGGTGGTGAATGAGTTTCCAAATTTATTTCTGATGTGCTATCAAAATACAACACATTTGGTGCCTAAAACAAGGAATTTTATGTGTTCTCAATGTGACTTTTTATGATTTTTATATGTTTTTGTGTTTAGTTTTTTAGAAAATACAGGTTGGCCTGATTTTGGGAAAAGTTATAGGTTTTGTTGATTTTTGAAGAACTACGAGACCCACTACGAGTTGTAACCCAAGGTGCGAGTTGTAGGGGATGATCGTAGCAACTAAGAATTTCCAAAACCAAAATCTGATGAGAAGTTGAAGTTCAGCCATACGAGCTCAGGGTATAGATCGTATTCCTCACTACGACTCGTCGAAGGGGGCCTCGTAGTAATTAACAGTGTTGATTAAAATTGGACCAAGAAATGCAAGGGTGGACTACGAGAAGGCACTAAGAGTCGTAAACCAGACTACGACTCGTAAAGGTGGATCATAGCACTAAAGTCCTAAATGTCAATTGCTGATCAAGAAAGCTCCATTACGGTTCGTAGGTCTCCCTACGAGCCATAGCAGCTGCCGACCTGATTTTCTAATTATTTTAAGGACCTTTTTGTAAATAGTACAAATAGTATATGGAAGGCTTTAGAATCAGATTTTTAGAGAGATTTTCATAATTCTTGATAGAACACTTAGATTATAGTAGGGCTTTAGAGTAAAAATTCAGTGTTTTACATTGAGACTCAAATTTGGAGATTTAGATTCACTTGTGGATAAATTTCATCATTCAAGCTTGTGATTCTAATTGAAAAGAGGCTTTCATTGTTCTTCAATTTGCTTGGGTAAGAATCTTCCATGTATTTGAATTTCATTGTTGATCCCAAGCCATGAGTGGCTAATCCCACAACTTGGGGTTGTGGAAACCACGAGTAGCTAGCTTAATAACCCAGATTATTAACACTTCTTGAGTTCGGTATTTGTGTGTATTATCCATTTTCCTTGATTTTGCTTATTGTTTAATGGTGACCAACATTAAACCCCCCTACTGTCATGATCCCGATCAAGGTAGTGATGAATATGAAAAGAAAATTGGTGACAGAATTCGATTGATTTGTTCTCGTTAATTAACCAAAGCCAGCCAAGGAGAGGTTGACTGGGACAATAGGTAATGGTTAGTTTGGCATGCTATGGTAGCCAACCAAGCGCCATATGAAATTCAACCTTCACCTTTGCCCAAGAGTTGGAAAAACCTAAGTTACCATACTGCATGCAATATCCTAATTTAGGTTGTGTTATCCGGGGTGTTTGAGTTAGTGAGTCATGGGGAACACAATATCCCAAGTTACTCTCCAATTTGATTTTCTCATCGCATTATTA
>JAPFFP010092467.1:0-20731 GCA_026153255.1 Solanum medicagineum
CCCTTTACATCAACCACAGCTTGCCCGGTGGCTAAGAATGGCCTACCCAATATGATAGGCACATCTATATCAACCTCGCAATCCAAAATCACAAAATCTGCATAAAGGATAAATTTATCAACCTTCACCAATATATCATGTAGAATACCCACTGGCCTCTTGATAGACCTATCAGCCATGAGCAGCTGCATTGTAGTTAGAGAAGGGGTTTCCAACCCTAATTCTTCAAAAATAGCTAGGGTGATGATATTTATGCTTGCCCCTAAATCACAATGAGCTTTACTGAACCTTGAGGCTCTATTATGCATGGAATTGTGAACGCCCCTGGGTCTTCCATCTTATTCACCATCTTTTGTGTCAGGATTGCACTGCAGTTATGAGACACTTCAATTGTCTCACATTCAAGAGTCCTTTTTTTGTCACCAATTTCTTCATGAGCTTGACATATCAAGAAAATCGAACAACAGCGTCGCTAAAAAGCGACGCAGTCTGTCGCACAAAAGAATTTTAAAAGATTACAAAAAGTGATGGAACCGTCAGTGTCATTTTTTTGCGTTGCTTTTTCACAATTGTTTAGTTATGGATTGCCTCCCAAGCAACGCCTCATTTAACATCATGGAAAGATGTCGTTCCTCTTTATCTCAAGTTACTGCTTATTGACTCATAATTGACAATACCTCGGATCATCTCCAGGTTTCAAAACTTTGCAAATGTTTAAAACAACCTCCTCATCATTCACTCTAAATTTCAATTCTCCACTCTCCACATTAACCATAGCTTGCCCGGTGGCTAATAATGGCCTACCCAATAAGATAGGCACATCTGTGTACACCTCGCTATCCAAAATCACAAAATCTGCATGAAGGATAAATTTATCAACCTTCACCAACACATTATGTAGAATACCCACTAGTCTCTTGATAGACCTATCAGCCATGAGCAGCTGCATTGTAGTTAGAGAAGGTTTTCCAACCCCAATTTTTCAAAAATAGCTAGGGGCATGATATTTATGTTTTCCCCTAAGTTACAATGAGCTTTATTGTTAATTTTGCGTTGCTTTTTCATAATTGTTTAGTAGTGGATTGCCTCCCATGCAGCGCCTCATTTAACATCGTGGAAAGATGTCGTTCCTCTTCATCTCAAGTTCCTGTTGATTGACCCATAATTGACAATACCTCGGATCATCTCCAGGTTTCAAAGCTTTGCAAATGTTGAAAACAACCTCCTCCTCATTCACTCTAAATTTCAATTCTCCACTCTCCACATCAACCACAGCTTGCCCGGTGGCTAAGAATGGCCTACCCAATATGATAGGCACATATGTATCCACCTCGTAATCCAAAATCACAAAATCTGCATGAAGGATAAATTTATCAACCTTAACCAACACATTATGTAGAATACCCCACTGGTCTCTTGATTGACCTATCAGCCATAAGCAGCTGCATTGTAGTTAGAGAAGGTTTTCCAACCCCAATTCTTCAAAAATAGCTAGGGGCATGATATTTATGTTTTCCCCTAAATCACAATGAGCTTTACTGAACCTTGAGGCTCCTACTGCGCATGGAATGGTGAATGCCCCTGTGTCTTCTTTCTTATTCACCATCTTTTGTGTCAGGATTGCACTGTAGTTGTGAGACACTTCAATTGTCTCACATTCAAGAGTCCTCTTTTTGTCACCAATTCCTTCATGAACTTGACATATCAAGAAAATCGACGAACAACGTTGCCAAAAACTGACGCAGCCTTCGCACAAAAGAATTAAAAGAATTACAAAAAGTGATGGAACCGTCTGCGTTGCTTTTTGGTCACTTTTTGCCAAAAAACGACGCAGCCCGTTGCTTTTTTGCGTCACTTTTTCACAATTTTTTTCATCACCCGCGTCTTGCGCCTCTTGTTCATTTTCCTCAACAACAACCATATCTTCTTTTTCTTCTACCTTTTTCAGACTTTCATCAAAAACCAGTAATAGTTTAGGGCCTTCGATCGACTTTCCACTTTGAGTAGTAATGGCCAGGCACTACTGATCATTCCCTTTGGATTGGCCACCGTGTCACTGGGTAGACTTCCCTTAGGACGTCTATTCAAGTGAACTAAAATATTTTCTAAATGAGTGTCCAAATGTTTAATGGATGCTGAATGATATGTGACAGTTTGACTTAGTTTGATTTTCTTCAATACCTTGTTTGAAGCCTCCACCTTACTCAAAATTTATGAAAGCTTATCCTAGATTCGAGGATTCTCTTGATTAACCACTGGTTCAACCGCCTTCACTCTATCATGTGGTGGAATGTATCTATCTCCCTCACGATTATGCCAATCCCCAACTTGAGGTTGATTAGTCCATGCTTGATCTTGCCATCTGGAGTTATTGTTTCAACCTTGATTCCCAGGTGGCCTTTGAAAAGCTGGCTAACCAAATGGCAGACCACCTTCAAGGCACTTAACCGGCTGGCTCCGAATCCCCTCTTTACATTCTTTATTGTAACCACCTTCAAAGATGCACCTTCAAACATCACTTCCCCGATAGCTCCAACAACATTTACACTCTTGCGATTTCCTCCCATAACATGCTTAGTCAAAAGATCAAACTGAGTTAAGATCTTAGTTATGTTCTCATCCCTTTCTTGGTCTTTTGCAAGCTGCTCCTTGGTAGGACCTCTGTGGCTTGATGGGACGGCATCATCTCTTGTGTACCATACTCTATTTATTTTCATTTTGCCATCCAAGAGGATGCAAGCTTCAGTGAATGATTGTATCACTAAACCTCCTCTGACTAGTTGATCAGACACTTCTTTATTTGCAGCATCATGTCACGACCCAAGCGTAGGGCCTAGACGTGATACGACAAATGGGGAACCAAAAGGGACCCCAATCAAGCCTCTTAACATATCATTACACATCCTTGGTCATGGAAGCAATAAAATAATAATAAGAGATAGTAAAGAGGGTTCGAGGATAAGGGACATCTTTCATATCATAAAACATTATAGAGTCAACAAGAGTCGAAGCTTATAGCATCATTACATAACTTATCCAACAGCACCTCTAAACATAGAACTTAGCGGGGGCCAAGAAAAGCAACCGGGCTCACCCTCATAGTCAAATCATACAATAAAAAGGAAAGAGAGTACTTTATACATAGCATAAAGTCAAAGACATTGTCCCCGAAATTGAGGACTCACCAACTAGCTGGAGAGTAATCGTACTAGCCATGTGGAGGAGAAAGATGATCAAGTAGGGCTCTGGTTCCTACATAGTAACATCATGTAGGCATAGAGTAACCGTTTGTACATTTGAATGTACTAAGTATATAGGATGCAATGCAACAATAGATAGGCAACGTAGTCAAAATGCATAATTAGGAAATAGATGAACACCCACAATATCCAATGGGACAATAGCATTTGGATCACCCACATATTTCCTCAACATGGATACATGAAACACCGGATGAACCAAGCCCATTTCACTAGGCAACTCCAACTCATCATCCACCTTATCAATCCTCTTCAACATCCTATAAATACCCACAAATCTTGGACTTAATTTACCCTTCTTACCAAAACGAACCACACCCTTCAAGGGTGACACCTTCAAATAGACCCAATCACCAACTTTAAATTCAAGCTCCCTTCTCCTCACATCGGCATAGGAATTTTGACGACTTTGGGATGTTTTCAACCTTTGTCTAATCAGCCTTATCTTCTCCATAGCCTCCATAACCAGATCTGGACCCAACAAAGCCGTTCCTCCCTCTTCAGACCACCCAACTGGTGATCTACAATGTCTATCATAGAGGGCCTCAAAAAGAGGCATACTAATGCTAGAATGATAGCTATTATTATAAGCAAACTCATCAATGGAAGATAAATATCCCAACTACCCTTAAACTCCAAAACAAAAGCTCTAAGCATATCCTCAAGGTGGATGGGTTCTTTCGGTTTGGCCATCCGTTTCAGGGTGAATGGCCATACAAAGCTTAACCTTTGCACCAAGACCTTTTTGGAAGGACCTCCAAAAGTGTGAAGTGAATTGAGCACCACGAATTGATATGATAGACAAGGCACCCCATGCAACCTCACCAACTCATGCATGTACAAATTAGCATAGTCTTCGGCCCCATAAGTAGTCTTAACCGATAGGAAATGAGCCAACTTATTCATTTTATCAACCACAACCCAAATAGAATCAAAACCCTTTCTAGTCTTAGGAAATCCAACCACAAAATCCATGTTAATTTCCTCCCAGTTCCAAGTGGGAATCTCTATATCTTAGGTTAGGCCACCACCCGGCCTTTGATGCTCGACTTTGACTTGTTGGCAACTATGACAACCGAATACAAATTGGGCAATGTCTTTCTTCATACCTCCCCACCAAAACACATCCCTCAAATCCCTATACTTTGAACTCTGGTGGGTTCATCCTCATGAAATCCCTTACCCTAGATGCCGGAGTAGGAGCATGTGGGGCTTGGACCCCTTGGTTGACTTGATTAGCCATGACATGAGCTAGCAAAGTGAGAGCATCCCGAAGCTCACCGTGAGCCGGTTGTTCCTCTAGTGTGTGGACTCTTCTTCCTCTTGTGTTAGATATGATCTAGAATACCAAAGAACAATCGTTGGGGGGGGGGGGGGGAACTTACCTTAACTTCTATAGCACGACATAGAGTAAGAAGAAGTGAAACATTTCCTAGAACGTCTTATAGCCTCTTACTCAAAATTGTGGTGCACAACACAACCATGAATAAGACTCTAATCAACGCCATGTGTTGGATACCGAGGACCATAATCAATCTAGTGCTCGGATACCAAGTTTTTTCACGACCCAAGCCTAGGGCCTAGACGTGATACGATGAATGGGGAACCCGAATGGACCTCTTAGCATATCATTACACATCCTTGGTCGCGAAAGCAATAAACAGACAATAGAGAAAAGAAATAAGGAAAAAAGGGCTAAGGGAAGTCTTTCATATCTTAGAAAATCAAAAAGTGTCAGAGCGAATTAAGCTTATAACATCATTACATAACTTGTTCAACAACACAACTAAACGTAGAGCTTAGCGGGGGACAAGACAAGCAACGGGCTCACCCTCATAAACAAAACATACAATAAAGGAAAGAGAGTCTTTATACATAGCATAAGATCAAAGACATTGTCCCCAAAATTGAGGATCACTTGCTTTGTAGAGATATTACTAGCCACAAGGAGGATGAGGATGAGGATGATCGTGACGAGCTCCAGTTCCGACATGGTAAAATCATGTAGACATAGAGTATGCATTAGTACATTTGAATGTACTAAGTATGTAGGATGCAATGCAACAAGAGATAGACAACATATTCGAAATGTGTAATTAGGAAATAAATGAACATATAGCAATATGGCATGCATGAGTGATGTTTGAAGTAAAACATGCTTATATAGAGCATATTACATGTGTAGTAGGAGACAATCATGTCCAAGGCCTACCACCCCTTTGGAGAGGTGATTGAGGTATCAAACCCTCAATTAGCTGATGGTGGTCTCACCCCGCCATCTATGGTGATTGAGGTATCAACCCCTCAATTGGTTGATGGTGGTCTCACCCCGCCATCCATGGTGATTGATGTCTAGCACCCCCTCAACTAGGTGTGGTCAACTTGCAACACTATAGATATTTTTCATGAAATCAACACATATATACTATCCTTTCATCATCATAAAGTCATAGGACATGCAATGGATCATCAATAGATCAAGAACCCTAAATCGGACATTTTATCAAGCACTTGGTGGGTATGTAACGCTAGTGTAAAACCATACAATAAAAGAGTGAAATCACGCAAGAAATCTTGAAGCGAATCAATCCACCAACACTTGGTAATACCACCTTGGAAAATACATTGAAACCTCACATCAAAACTTATCATAGATCTTAGATTCATAGCTCAAAACATGCATAAACAGTCACACTTTTACAAAACCCCAACATAGTTCATAGTCAAATTCATAATAGAAGACCCATAAGTAAAATCAACTTAGAAACATGTAATTTAGGTAAAAAGGAAGCTTGGGCACCATGGGTGAAAGGATCCAATGGTTGAAACCCACATACCTTAGCTTTGGAGAATTCCTTGATGAAGATTGTGATGAGAACTTGAAGCTTGAGTGATTTCCTTAAGATCCGGAATGAGATTTGACACTTGAATTTTGAGTATATATTTGTCTAAGTGTTTGAGAGAGAGTATTGAGGAATGTCTTGTATGATATGAAGGTGAAGTATGGCTAAGTATAGGTATTTTTACTCATGGGAAGACTTAGGACCAATACCCTAAAGCCTTGCACTGAACAACAAAACTGGGCAAAAATAACACAGAGGTGCACCCTTGGAGCGTCGCACCAGGGGCGCAGAAACCTCTCTGGAAATTGCATTTTGCGATTTTTAAATTTTGATATGGTTGCTCTAAAATCAGGGTTAGACCCATTTCCCGCTCAATTTTTCCTCTGATCAAGAATATGAAGTCAAATTTTTGATGTCACGTACGAATTTAGAGATATATGGAAATTACGATTTCGGGCACTTCCGAGGCATATTTTCGGGTACTTTTTGGGATCGTTTCATTGTCCGTGAACCAATACTTAGAAAAATTACACTTGACAAAGGTCCAAAATGGTAATCCCATACTTCGAAAAATTCGACGAAATCACCCACTCAGAGGGCTATACAGGACGTGTAAGGTCACATGGTCCATGTGACTGCCCATGCCCCTATACTTGGAAAAATAAAATTTTTCACTAAGAAGTTCTGAGACAATGATTTAACACTTAGAAAAATTTCACTCCAGAAGCCACAGGGGAGGCCTCCTGGGCCGTGTCACACCACACGGGCTATGAACTTGGCGGTGTCACCTTACTTGGTTCCAAAATTGTAGGATTTCAAGCCAGGGCCACCACACAGCCTACCACACAGTCCGTGAAGTGTCAACAAATTGTGGGGGGTCCAAGTGTGGCGTGCCTTTACTTAAATCACCACGATCAAGGGTCAAACATCCTCATGACGCTAAGGGTCTCTTCATGGTGGCTTCACATGGGCCGTTTGACCCCACATGGACTGTGAGAGCTCCCATGGAGTGTCACCTTGGTCTAAAACTTCCCTAAAACCAAAGTTTTCAAGCTCCAATGAATTCATATAATACCCAGGTCCTAACAAGGATTGTATCATCTGCATATGCCGGATTGTTAATCCTAGGGCTCCATTTTGGTAGACCATACCGAACAAATTATGGATCTTCATTCAAACCATTTAGTCCCCTGGACATAACCTATATTGCAATGATGAAAAGAGTAGGTGATAATAGATTCCCCTGCTTTAATCCTCTTGACTTAAAGAAACCAAAGGATTTTCCATTAATCACTACAGAATACCAATTATTAGACACCAATCCCCATATCGTATCCACAATGACTTCTAAAAACCCAAACTATCTAAGGACCTTAGTGAGATAGATCCATGAGACTTTGTCATATGCTTTTTCCATGTCTAACTTTGCAACTACATTATTCTGCTTATTCCTTTTGTTGATGTCCATGATAATCTCTTGTGCTAAAAAAACATTTTCTGCAATGTTCCTTCCTTGAATGAAACCTGATTGGTTTAGAGAGATGACCTTGTGTAGCACGCTACTTTACCTTCCATGAATCACCTTAGAAATAATCGTATTAGCAAAGCTACTAAGGCTTATTGGTCTATGGTCTGTAAAACACTTCACTATCTCTTTTTTTGGGAGCAAAACCAAATAAGTGTGAGTTATAAACTTAGTCATTTCTGGATCACAAAAAATACTCTAACTAATCTAGTGATGTCCTTATCAATGATATCCCAGCAAACCTAATAAAAAGCACTTGTAAATCCATCAGGGCCACTTCGACTAGATTCATTTAGGCTAAAAACAACATCCCTAACTTCAGTATCTTCAAGCAGTGCAATCATTGCCTCATTTTCTTCTTCGGTAATAATGTCAGGACCTATTTCAGCAAAGAATATTCCTCTTCAAACCCTTTATCTTGAAATTTTTGGCAGAAAAAACTGATTGCCTCATTGTCAATATGACCTTCATCTGTTATAGCTTCTCCTTGGCTATTCAAGATTCTCCTATATGTCAAATTTCTTTTCCATCCTTTCACATAAGAATGAAAAAATTTGGTATTCTCATCCCCATCCTTAAGCCATTTCAAACCTGCCTTCTGCTGCCAAAATTCCTTTTTAGCCCTTAGTCAACTCCTCAAATCAGCCTCCACTTTTTTAACTCCTCCCTGTTAGCTAGAGATGGATGCAACTCAAGCTGTATCTCCTTCCCTCTTATAATATATCCTAGAGTTACAACTCTTTGGAAGATATTACCATAAACTTCCCCATTCCAATGCATTAGAGCTTTGCAAAATCTTTTAATTTTGTACTGAAAATCTAAGAAAGGACTTCCCATAAAGTCTGCCACCCAATTATCTCTGATAATCTGCTTAAACTGATGGTGCTTTGTCCAAAAATTTTGAAACCTGAAATGCTTTCTACTAACTCCAATATCTAAATTGCACTCCAACTGAGTGGGTGCATGATCAGATCAATCTCTTATGAGGTGATGAATCTCTAAAGATACAAAATTGTCCATAAAAAAATTGTTAATCGGCACCCTGTCTAAACTTCTGAAGATTCATTCTTCTTCAATTCTACCATTCCACCAAGTGTAATTGCACCCTGAGAATTAACTTCCATTAATGCACAACTATTGATGAAAAATGGAAAATCCATTGCTTCCTATTGTTCAAAAGGCTGTCCACCCATCTTTTCATCTTCATTAAGAATCACTTTGAAGTCCTCTCCAAATATCTAAGGAATATCACCAAAAGGATTCATGCTTTGTAACTCACTCCATAATTCCAATCTATCATTCACATTACATCTAGCAGACTACAAATATAATAAAAGACTTGTTATTATAGGAATATTTGACTTTGACCTGTTGAACTGTATCCAGTAACACCTCAACATCCCATTTTTGTCTCCAAAAATACCAAATCTTTCCAGAAGTATTAACTGCAACATTTGTAAAAGCCAGCTTCCTTTTGTAAATTTTTATTTATGTTGGCTCTAGAAAAAGTTCCATGAGTGTGATAAATGAGTAATGATGTCTCTTGTGCATATCCATCAGCCTTTTAAAAGCTTTTTGATTCCTGACGGATCTAATGTTCCAAAAGAGCATTTTCTCGATCATTGTAAACTGCTTGTTTTCAGCTTACTATGCCTTGTTATAACTTGTAGCGGTACTACATATTTGTCTCTTTTAGTCTCATTATTCAAAATGTCTGCCTTTCTAGGAGATAAATCCCCTTCCTTAGTGACTTCCTGAATGTTATTATCAATATCACCATCTTCAATTTCCTTCTCCTACCCATCAACTTCTGCATCATCTTCATATTCTGCTGGATCATGTGCATCATAATTCTCATTCATTTCCCCTATACCTTCTTCTCCACTATTTTCATTACTTGTTGCATCTCCTTGAGAGCTGTCTCTAAATAATTCCACCATGAATCCTTTAGCCCTATTAGCTTCCTTGTTTCTAGAGGACTCAACTCCATGTTCAGTTGTTGGTGCAAGTCTTTGGTTCTCTATATAATTTGGACTCTTGTGACTCTAAGAACTTTGGCTCACACTGTCAATAGTGCCCGTTTTGAATCCCATCATTTGGACTCTTTTAACTCACTGTATTATCAATGTTTCCTATCTTCCTTCCACTGTCTGCCTTCTCTCCTTGGAACCTTTGTGGAATTAGCAGTAGTTGGGTTTTCCATCCCTTATTCTCATCACCTTTGTCCTCATCATTCTCCTGTAAATCCCCAAAACAGTTTTTGACCCCCAATCTACTCCAAACTTGTGTGATTTGTATATGAAATGCCGCTCATGTGCTTAAGAATTCCCATAATCATATCCGTGTGTGATTTCAAAAATCTGACTTCATATTCTCGATCGGAGGAAAAAATTGAGTGGTAATTAGGTATAACTCGGATTTTAGAAGATCCGCAGCGAAAAATAATTTTTTCTAATCTTCAAATTCCAGCGGCTGTCCGTGCCCTGGCCGCGCTGTGCCAGGGACACGGGAGTAGTGTATTTTGCACTATGCATTTGGTCGATGTCGCGCCAGGGGTGCAAACCAGTATATTATTTTCCTTCGTTCTTCTGTTTCGGCTAAGGTCATAAGGGTCATAGCCCCATGCCCACTTAAACGTGAAATCACTCATGCTTAGCCATTTTTCAAATATATCACAAGACCATCTCTCAAACCTCTCTAAGACTCTCATTCAAATCTAAGGATTTCAATGTAATTTTGGGACTCAAGGACCCGTTTCAAGCTCTAAAACTACTTCAAGGTCACCTAAAAGAAATCAAGGTTTAAGGTATGTAGGTCTTCATCCATGTGTCATTTCACCCATGGAGCCCAACAATATTTTTTTATAAAAATTGCATGTTTCAAGTTGTATTACCTATGAGTATTTCCTATTATGAAATATGAGTATAAATTATGCTGGGGTTTTGACAAGTATTGATTGATTATGCATATGGATGTCTATTTCAAGCATGTTCCATGAATTGCTTTTGTTTATTGAGACTATGCATTTTTTTGAGTTATGAAACTATGAACTATTATGAGTTTTTGGTGATGGATTTCAAGGCGCGCTACATGAGGGTTCTACTACTTGTTGATGGGTTCATTTGCATTGAGTTTACTCTTATTTCACTCTTAAATTGCATGATTTTAAACAAGTATCATGAACCCACCATGTGTTTGATAAAATGACATGACAAGAATTATCAAGTTATTGATGATCAATTACATGGTTCACAAGTCAAGTGACTTTATGATGATTAAGGGCTTTCAAGAATGTATTGAATTCACGAAAAGTATCTATGGTGTTGCAAGTATCAAGTTAAGCCCTATTTCAAGATTTTCACCTCTTGTGAACCACTCATGTTAAAACAAGAGATCATGTATGATTATTATCTACTCTCATATTCAAGTTAGGCTTAGTATTAGAGGTCAAGCATGTTTATGAGCTACTCAAAACATGTCATCATGTCTCTTGCAAGTTATTTATGTTATGATTAAAGTATGATCATTTCAAGTATTCTGTGGGATTTGACTTATCACCGATTGAGGCTTAAGATGGGGGCTCAACTCAAGGGGTCCTTATATAAAGTCTTAATCTCTAACAATGTACCACCATAGGATTATACATGATCTCTCTTTGGTTTTCTAGTGGATCCATCTAGTTATACCACACCTTGCCGAGAGGGTGACATGCCTCGATCACCTTGATGAGGCTGTGACATGCCTCGGATTATTCATTGTATGACTACCATGGCAAGTAAACCACACTTTCTTGGTCATATGACATGCCTCGATCACCTTGCCAAGGGCGTGACATGGCTTGGATTCCAAGTAGTAGCTCTCTTGGTCTATGTTGGTTAAGGTCTCTCCCACATATATATCATATGCTATGCAAGTTGAAGGTTTCAAAAGCAAGTTTTACTACAAGCATTGATCATGCATGTCATGTTGAGATTATATATCCATCGCTTATGATTATGCATTTTGAATATATTGGCTTATATCTTTGTTGCATTGCATCCCACGTACTAAGTACATTCAAACATAGTAACGCATACACTATGCCTACATGATATAATAATGTAGGAATCAGAGCTCCTTATGATCATCCTCCTCCACGAGGCTAGTTCAATTCTCGAAGAAAGCTTTAGTAAGTCCTCAATTCCGAGGACAATATTATTTACTTCATGTTATGTTGAGACTCTTTCTTATGTTGAATACTTATTATTATAAAGGCGAACCCCGGAAGTGTCTTGGCCCTCGCTCTTTTCCAAGTTAGAGGTGTTGTCAGATGCTATGATGTATTTATGCTATGAGATTGATTCTTTTATGCTTTTGTGATTATGAAAGACTTCCCTTAGTCCCACCTCCCTTTTTATTATATCTCTTGTTGTAGCTTATTTTACTTCCGCGACCTAGGATGTGTGATTGATATGCTAAAGAGGTTTGTTTGGAGTCTCTTCGGGTTCCCCATTCACCGTGTCATGTCTAAGCCCTTGGATTGGGTCGTGACAAGCTTGGTACCAAAGTACCAGAAATCCAACACAGCACATCGACTAGAGTCTTATTCATGGTTGTGAAGCATGCACAACTATGAATGGGACGCTATGAGGCATTTTAACATGTTTTGAGCTATGAACCTAGGATTTGATGAAGGGTTTTGATGTATATTGGTTGAGGGTATTACAAAGTATTGATGGATGGTTTTACATAGGACTTTCTTGCATGATTTCATCCCTAAATTGTATGGTTTTACACTAGCTTTACACACCCGCCATGTGTTTGATAGAATGTCCGGTTATGGTTTCTTGAGGAATTGAAGGTCCAATGCATGTCTTCTGAGTTGAATGACTTTATGATGATGAAAGAAATGTATGAAAATTAACCATGCCTGACTCGGGGGGTTAAGAGCCCGGGTAACCATGTTAAGGGGTTTTTACCTTGATAACCATGTTGAGGGGTTTGTACCTCAATCACCAGGGGTTGTAGGGTGCGACGATCCACCAACTAATCAAGGGGTTTGTACCTTCATAACCTGGTTGAGGGGTTTGTACCTCAATCACCATGGGTGGTAGGGTGCGACGATCCACCAACCAATCATGGGGTTTGTACCTTGATAACCGAGTTGAGGGGTGTGTACCTCAATAACCATGGGTGGCAAGGTGAGACGATCCACCAACCAATCAAGGGGTTGGTAGCTTGATAAACTATGAATAAATAATGATGGTCTCTTCTTGCATATGTATTATGTTCTATGTAAGCATGATTTACTGAAGCATCTTCCATGCATGTCATATTGTTATATGCTACTCATTGCTTATGCTTATGCATTTCGATTATGTTGCTTATTTCTTGTTGCATTGCATCCTACATACTTAGTATATTCAAACGTACTAACGCACACTCTATGCCTACATGATGTCACCATGTAGGAATCAGCGCCCTACTTTAGCATCTTCCTCCACGTGGCTAGTACGTTTTCTCTCAAGCTAGTTGGTGAGTCCTCCATTCCGGGGACAATGTCTATGATCTCATGCTATGTACTAAGATTATCTTTCTTTTATGTATGTATTGACTATGACAGTGAGTCCAGTTATTTGTCTTGGCCCCCGCTCTTGTCTAAGTTTTAGAAGTGTTGTTGGACATGTTATGTATTGAGTTATGACTCTCTTTTTTGATGTTTATACTATGAAAGACTCCCTTTGTCCTTATTTCTAATCTAATTATGTCGTTTAATTGCTTGCGCGACCAAGGTTGTGTAATGATATGTTAAGAGGCTTGTTTGGGGTTCCTTCTGGTTCCCCATTCGTCGTGTCACGTCTAGGCCCTAGCTTGGGTCGTGACAAACTTGGTATCAGAGAGTTAGGTTTTTAATGATCCTCAGAATCCAACACACCGTGTCGATTAGAGTCTTATTCATGTTTGTGAAGTGCGCCATAACTATGAATGGGAGGCTATGAGGTGTTTTAGGAAATTTCTCCCTTCTTCTTAATCTATGTCGTGATAGAGTTAAGTCCCCTAAGGCTTATTTGTTATTTTAATCCTAGCGTTTCAGAATATGTCTCAAGCTACTCAGGAGGGGATATATCGAATATGGAGGTTCCATATGCTCTATGTGTATTGACCAAAGCGGTGACAAAATTGACAACTCCACTCAATCAACAAGTGAATGCCCACGAGACGTCAAGTGGTAAGAGGAGGAGTAGTGAGGCCATGATGACCTATTTTGGGGGTAAGTTCCAAAGTCCCAAAGATAGAGGTGATGCTATGTGTCCAACATGTGGTAAGATTCATAGAGGCCCATGTTTAAAGGACACCAATGCTTATTTCCTTTGTGGTGAAGAGCATAATAGGAAAGATTGTCCTTGTAAACGCAATAAGGGTAAAGGGGTTGATGATGGGGTGACTCGTCTTAGATGCCCAAGATGTGGGAGGAATCATAGTGGCACATGTTAGAGGAACACAGGTGCATGCTTTGGATGTGTTTACATGAGCCACAAAATTCTGGATTGTCCACATGCTTACAATAAAGGTAAGGATGGCCGACCACAAGGACAAGGTGGTATAATGATCAAGAGGCTCAAAGAGGCCAAGGAGGTGCCCCACGGCACACTAAATTTTGTGCTCTTCAAGGGATGCAAGGAGGGGACGAGGCACCCGATGTTGCTATCGGTATGTTAAAATTCCCTTGGCAAAAGTGTATGCATTGATAGGCCAGGGTGCCACTATCTCTTTCATTATTGTTCCTTATTACTAGTGGGCTTCAAGTGTTCTCCAGTTGTTCAGTTAACATTTGGAGTCTTTGTTGAGTCTATTATTGTTAGAAAGTTCATAGGTATTGATCCATGTTTATATTGCATTAGGTCTTGCCTTGTGACTTTTTGGGTTTGTTGTGGGGGATTTTGATGCCATACTTAGGATGGATTAGTTTCATGGGTGTTGTGTCCGTTGATTGTAGAGCCCGTAGAGTTAGATTCCAATTCCCTAATAAACTCGTCCTTGAGTGGGGCTTGTAATGTGGTTGTGAAGGGGTAGGTCCGTTTCTTGTCTGAAGATACAATTGATTTCTAAGGGTTACATCTATCATCTTGTAAGAGTTAGGGGTGTTGAACCTAAGTCACTTCTATTGAGCTGTTTCCGGTGATCAATAAGTTAGTGAATGTCCTTTCCGACATTTTGAATTTTTTTTTTGGGGGGGGGGGATGAGTGTTGCAAATCTTGGGAAAGAGAAGTTGTATGCTAAGTATGAGAATCATGAATTATGGTTGAAGGAGGTTACCTTTCTAGGTCATGTTGTGTCGGGGGATGGTATTTAGGGTGGATCCTAAGGAGGCAGATGTGATTAGAAATTGGCCTAGACCATTGACCCCGTCGAACATTAGACATTTCTTAGGCTGAGCGGGTTACTACCGGAGGTTTGTGAATGGATTCTCTTCTATTGCTTCTTCCATGACTAAGTTGACTCAAAAGAAGGTTAAGTTTGTGTGTATCGATGTGTGTGAAAAGAGTTTCCAAACCTTGAAGGATAAGCTATTCTACGCTCTTACCTTGTCTCTACCGAAAGAGTTGAAAGGGTTTGTTGTGTATTGTGATGTCTCCCAGATTGGGTTGGTTTGTGTGTTGACGCAAAATGGTAAGGTGATAGCCTATGCTTTTAGACAAGTTGAGATGCATGAGAAGGATTATCATATCTATGACCTTGAGTTGGCCGTCGTGGCATTTACTTTGAAAATATGACGTCATTATTTATATGGGGTGCATGTTGATGTGTTTACCAAACATAAGAATCTCCAATATGTCTTCGCACAAAAAAAAGAGATCTTAATTTGAGGCAAAGAAGGTGGTTAGACTTCTAAAGGATTATGAGATGAGTGTGCATTAGCATCCCGATAAGGATAATTTCGTGGCCGATGCATTGAGTAGGATGTCCATGGGTAGCCTAGTACATGTTGATGATTTTGGCAAAGGGGTGGCTAGGGAGGTCCATCGGTTGGCTAGATTGGGAGTTAGGTTAGAAGAGATGGATAATGGGTATGTTGTCGTAGTTGATGGCTCTAAATCTTGATTGGTTGAGGAGGTGAAAGCTAAGCAAGATCTTGACCCCGTTTTGTTAGAATTAAAGGCATTGGTCAAAGATGGTATGGTGGAGGTTTTCTCCCAAGAGGGAGATGGTACCCTTAGATACACAGGTAGATTATGTGTGCCTTATATTGATGGCTTGAGGGAAAAGATTCTTGATGAAGCTCATGGTTCTTCCTATTCTATTCACCACAGTTCTATTAAGATGTATAGAGATTTTAGAGAGGTGTATTGTAGGGAGGTATGAAGAGGGACATTGCCAAATTTGTTTCAGGTTGTCATAGTTGTCAACAAGTCAAAGCCGAGCACCAAAGTCCAGGTGGCTTAGCCCAAGACATAGAGATTCCCACTTGGAAGTGGGAGGAGATTAATATGGTTGCTGTGGTTGGGTTGCCGAAGACTAGAAAGGGTTTTGATTCCATTAGGATTATGGTTGATAGGGTGACAAAATCGGCTCACTTTCTACAAGTTAATACCACATATGAGGCTGAAGACTATGCTAGGTTGTACACTCATAGCTTGGTGAGGTTGCATGGGGTTCCTTTGTCCATCATATCAGATCGTGGTGCTCAATTTACTTCACATTTTTTGAGGTCCTTTCAAAGGGGTCTTGGTACAAGAGTTAAACTTAGTATGACCTTTCACCCTCAAACGGATGGCCAAGCCGAAAGAACTATCCAAACACATGAGGATATGCTTAGGGCTTGTGTATTGGAGTTCAAGGGTAGTTGTGATGATCATCTTCCATTGATTGAGTTTTCTTATAATTATAGCTATCCATCGGTATGACACCTTTTGAGGCTCTCTATGGTAGATATTGTAGATCACTGGTTGGGTGGTTTGAGGTTGGAGAGGTGGCATTGCTAGGTCCAGATCTGGTTATGGAGGCTCTTGAGAATGTTAGGATGATAAGACAAAGGTTGAAGACGGCCCAAAGTCGCCAAAGGTCCTATGTCAATGTGAGGAGATGGGATCTTGAATTTAAAGTTGGTGTTTGGATCTATTTGGAGGTTTCACCCATGAAGAGTGTGGCCCTGTTTGGCAGGAGAAGGAATTGAGTTTAGGGCTTGTAGGTTCTTATAGAGTGTTGAGGAGGATTGGTAAGGTTGCATATGAATTGGAGTTGCCTATGAATAGGGATATGATTCGTCCGGTTCTTCATGCATCTAGGTTGAAGAGATGTGTTGGTGACTCTAGTGTTATGGAACTCTTTGAGGTTGTGGGTGTTGTGAAGGATAGGTTGGCTTAGGAGAAGATCCCAGGGGAGATGTTAGATGGATGGATGGGAAGAGTTGATTAATAAGGATGTAATATTCATCTAGGCACATTTGAAAGAATCCTCAAGTCGAAAGTGTCTATTAGGGAGCTGGAGCGGGCATGAAGAAGCAATATCCATACCACTTTCATTCTATTCAAGCTTATGATAACACGTCAAGTCCTCTTTTGATTTCAAGTCCTGTGTTTCAGCCCCTATGTCATTTGCATACATTCATGTTTATGTTGACAAGTTCATGATGATTTTGACACTTATGTTGAGATTTTGAAAATAGTGTTTTAAATGTATTGTTGTTTCTTGTTGGGGGTTGATTTCTTCATAATTACCCTTCTTATATACATTTTTTTGACATTCGGGGATGGATGTTCCCAAGGGGGAGATATTGAAACGGCCCCAAAAAGTACCCAAAATTGTGCCTCGGAAGTACCCGAAAATGTGCCTCGAAAGTGCTCAAAATTGTAATTTCCTTATATCTCAAAATGCATGTGTGATATCGAAAATTTGACTTCCTATTTTTGATTAGGGGGCAAAATTGAGTGGGACATGGGTCTAACCCCGATTTTAGAGCAAACGAATCGCAATTTCTCAATTTTCCAAAAATCCCTTATCTAGTGTTTGTCTGCGATGGTGCCGCAACGCACCTCCATCGCGGACCAATGTAAAAACTCCTCCACAATAGGTCCGCGTCACGGACCAGACACGGACCTATGTATCTTGTTGCCAGTGATTTTTATCTCGGCCCAAGGGATTTGGGTCTTGGGCCCAAGCCTTCCCATAGGTAAAAATACTTATACTTAGCCATAATTCACTTTCATATCATCCAAGACATTCCCCAATACTCTCTCAAACACTTATACAATATTTCACCTCAAAATTCAAATGTCCAAACATCTTTCGGATCTTAAGGAATTCTTCCAAGCTTCAAGTGTCCATTCAAATCCTCTCCAACGAATTCTCCAAAGTCACGGTATGTGGGTGTCATTGATGGGTTCCTTTCACCCATGAAGTCTAAGCTTCCTTTTTACTTAAATCGCATGATTTTAAGTTGATTTAGTTATGGGTCTTACTTACTATGAATTCGACTATGAACTATGTTGGGGTTTCATGATATTGTGACTGTTTTAGCATGTTTTGAGCTATAAATCTACAATCTATTGTGGTATTTGATGAAGGGTTTTGGTGTATATTACTTGAGGGTGTTACCAAGTATTGATGGATGGTTTTACATTGGATTTTCTTGCAAGGTTTCATCCCTAAATTGTACGGTTTTACACTATCTCTACACACCCGCCAAGTGTTTGATAAAATGTCCGGTTATGTTTCTTGAGTAATTGAAGGTCCGATGCATGTCTTATGAGTTAAATGACTTTATGATAATGAAACCAATGTATGTATATGATATTCTCCTATATAATATTGGAAATTGGCCATGCCTGACTCGGGGGGTTAAGAGCCCGGGTAACCATGTCGAAGGGTTTGTACCTTGATAACCGGATTGAGGGGTTTGTACCTCAATCACAATGGGTGGTAGGGTGCAACGATCCACCAACCAATCGAGGGGTTTGTACCTTAACAACTGGGTTGAGGGGTGTGTACCTCAATCACCATGGGTGGGGAGGGGGGAGGGGAGACAATCCATCAACTAATCAAGGTGTTTGTACCTTGATAATCTATGAACTCGATAATGATGGTCTCTTCTTGCACATATATTATGTCCTATGTAAGCATGATTTACTCAAGCATCTTCCATCCATTCCATATTGTTATATACTACTCATTGCCTATGCTTATGCATTTTGATTATGTTGCTTATTTCTTGTTGCATTGTATCCTACATACTTAGTACATTCAAACGTACTAACACATACTCTATGCCTACATGATGTCACCATATAGGTACTGGAGCCCCACTTGAGCATCTTCCTCCACGTGGCTAGTACGACTTCTCTCAAGCTAGTTGGTGAGTCCTCCTTTGTGCTCCTTCTTTGTACAGTACTAGAGGTAGACCAAAGAAGTATTAGGAGGAACTGATCAGACAAGACATGACGAAACTTGATATCACCGAGGCCATGACCTTAAATAGAAAGCAGTGAAGGTCGCGAATTAGAGTAGTAGGCTAATTGGTTGGTAGGTTAGGTGGATGTCTGGCCTTGGGATATAGTGGGGTAGCAAGAATAGTCATGATGTATATCATGTTTGTCATTATCTTTCGTATGTGTGTTAAGTTGATCATATTTACATACTGTACTTTTCATTTTTAGTCGTCCTTTCTATTCCCTTCCTTCCCTTTTTGTCATATCTAGTTTATTCTGCTTATGGGTTTTTGAGACGAGGGTCCCAGGAAATAGCCTCACTACTTCTATGAGGTAGTGGTAAGGTTTGCGTACATTCTACCCTCCCCAGACCCCACTTGTGGGATTCCACTAGGTATTATGTTGTTGTTCTTATTGTAGTTGGTGAGTCCTCCACTCTGGCGAGAATGTCTATGATCTCATGCCATGTACTAAGACTATCTTTCTTTTATGTATATATTGACTATGAGGGTGAGCTCGGTTGCTTGTCTTGGCCCCGCTCCTATGTAAGTTTTAGATGTGTTGTTGGACATGTTATGTATTGAGCTATGACTCTCTTGTTTGATGTTTATGCTATGAAAGACTCCCTTTGTCCTTATTTCTAATCTAATTATGTCATTTATTGCTCGCGACCAAGGATTTGTAAGGATATGTTAAGAGGCTTGTTTGGGGTTTCCTTCGGGTTCCTCATTCGCCGTCACGTCTAGGCCATAGGCTTGGATCGTGATAGTTTTGGAATGCTCCATAATCGTAATTTCTATATATCTCAAAACCCGTGCGTGATTTCAAAAGTTCGACTTCATATTCTTGATCGGGGGGCAAAATTGAGAGTGAAATGGGCATAATCCGGATTTTAGAGGACCCATAGTGAAAAATAATTTTTCCTAATTTTCAAATTCCAGTGGCTATCCGCGCCCTAGCTGTGATGCACCATGGGCACGGAGCAGTGTATTTTGCACTCCGCCACTGGTGCACGTCGCGCCTGGGTCGCAGACTTGTGTATTATTTTCCTTGGTTTTTCTGTTTCGGGCAAGGGCATTGGGGTCATTGCCCTATGCCCACTTAAACATGAAATCACCTATACTTAGCCATTTTTCAACTCTATAAACTCACAAAACCCTCTCTCAAACCTATCTAAGACACTATCAATTATATCATTAAATCTAAGGATTTCAACTCAATTTTGGGGCTCAAGGACCTATTTCAAGCTCGTAGACTACTTCAAGTTCACCTCAAAGAATTCAAGGTTTGAGGTATGTGGTTTTTCATCCATGGATCCTTTCACCCATGGAGCCCAACCTTCTCTTTTTATGAAAATTGCATGTTTTCAAGTTGTATTACCTATGAGTATCTCTTATTATGATATATGAGCATAAATCATGTTGGGGTTTTGACAAGTATTGATTGATTATGCATGAATGTCTTTTTCAAGCATGTTGCATAAATTGCTTTTATCTATTGAGACTATGTATGTTTTAGACTATGCATGTTTTGAGCTATGAAACTATGAACTATTATGAGATTTTGGTAATGGATTTCAAGGCACGCTACATGAGGGTTTTACTACATGTTGATGGGTTGATTTGCATTGAGTTTACTCATATTATTTCACTCTTGAATTGCATGATTTTGAACAAGTATCATGAACCCACCATGTG
>JAPFFP010092478.1:0-20730 GCA_026153255.1 Solanum medicagineum
TCCAGAAAGTATTTCAAGTTATGCACATAGGTGATGCAGAGCGGGTTGAGTTGGCTACCGGCTCAAGGGAGTAGCTACACTATGGTTTGATAAGTAGAAGGGAGGTAGAGCAGAAGGGGCGCCAGCTTTGAGTTGAACAGTGTTCAAAGAGGCCTTTCTGGGATAGTACATTCCTAGAGAGTTGAGACAGGATAAAGTGAGGGAGTTTATGAATATGAAGCAAGAAGCCATGAGGATGTGGGAGTACAACCTCAAATTCACTCAGCTGTCCCATTATGCTCCAACTATAATGGCATACATACGTACTAGGATGGATCTTTTTATATTAGGGGTCTCTCGGATGAATAAGAGAGAGGGTAGAAATGTTAAGCTAATTGGGGATATGAACATAGATCACTTAATGACTTATGTGCAACAAGTGGAGGAGGAGAATATGCAGGATAGTGAGGAGTTCAGAAACAAAAGGGCCAAGACATCAGGCCCAGAAACAGGTAAGCGGGGGCTGGAAATACCAATCACTCATCTTTTCAGCCTAGGACATCTGGACTAGAATATCAGTCTGCTAGAGCACCTACATTGAGGTTCAAGAATGAGCAGGGATCACAGAACCATAGATTTCAGGGTAACCAGTCAAAAGGGAGTGTATCTTAAGGATAAACTCGTTATCCAGTTTGTAGTAAGTGTGGCAGGTCTCATCCAAGGGAGTTCCTTGTGGGCACAAATGGTTGTTTTAAATGTGGTCATATGGGCACTTTTTGAAGGATTGTCCTATGTGGAGGAAGAATATGAGAGATAACAGATCTCAATCAGTTTCTTCAGCACCACATGGTAAACTAATTCAGAGGGGTGCTACACCAGGGAAAGGCGAGGGCACAAATTGTCTATATGCCATGGCCACTAGAAGGAGTAGGAGAACTCACCAGATGTGGTTACTGGTATGCTCAAAGTTTTTACTTATGATGTCTATGCATTGTTAGACCCAAGTGCCACATTGTCATTTGTGACTCCCTATGTAGCCACGAAGTTTGGGATCAATCCAAAATGTCTTCTTGATCCTTTTCGTGTTTCTACTCGTGTTAGGGAATTTATTCTAGCCCAAAGAGTCTATAGGGATTGTACAGGTGTCAATTTACAATAAAGATACCTTAACTGATCTTGTTGAGTTAGACATAGTAGATTTGGATGTCATCCTAGGCATAGACTGGCTTCATGCTTGTTATGCCTCCATAGACTGCAGAACCAGGGTAGTCAAGTTTCAATTTCCTAATGATCTTGTCTTAGAGTGGATAGATAGCTCTATTTTTCCTAAAGGTAAATTCGTCTCATATCTCAAAGCTAGAAAGTTAATTTCAAAAAGGTGTATATACCATCTACTTAGAGTCAAAGATTCTAGTGCCAAGACACTATCTCTCCAGTCTGTTCCAATCATGAATGAGTTCGCAAAAGTCTTTCCTGATGATCTACTAGGAGTCTCTCCTGATAAGAAATAGACTTTGCGATAGATACCATTCCAGATAATCAACCTATATCTATTCCTTCGTACTGTATGGCTTCTTCGGAGTTAAAAGTTGGAAGCACAGCCAAAATACCTCGTAGATAAGGGTTTCATTAGACCAAACGTCTTACCTTGGGGTACTCCAGTTCTCTTCATGTGTAAAAGAGATGGTTCTCTTAGAATATACATAGATTACCATCAGTTAAATAAAGTCATCATAAAGAATAAGTATCCTTTTCCTAGAATTGATGATCTGTTTGACCAACTCCAGGGTGCTACCTATTTCTCCAAAATAGACCTCAAGTCTAGGTACCATCAACTCAAAGTTAGAGAAATTTACATCCCTAAGACAACTTTCAGAACTCGCTATAGTAATTATGAGGTCTTGGTCATGTCATTTGGACTAACAAATGCACCAACAACTTTCATGGATCTTATAAATAGGGTTTTGAGGTTGTACCTAGATATGTTCATCATTATTTCATAGATGGCAGCTTGGTCTACTCTCGTAATTAGGAAGAGCATGCCAATCATCTTGGAATTATCCTTTAGACCCTTAAGGATCAACAGTTGTATGCCAAATTTTCCAAATGCGAGTCCTAGTTAGCATTTGTGGCGTTTTTGGGTCATATTGTCTCTGGTAAAGGTATTCAAGTCAATTCTGAAAAGATTGAGGTAGTAAAGAACTAGCCAAGGCCCACAACTCCAACAGAGATAAGGAGTTTCTTAGGTTTGGTAGGCTACTACATGCGTTTTGTAGAGGGGTTTTCTTTTATCTCAGCTCCCTTGAATAAGCTAACTCAGAAGAAGGTTAAGCTCGTATAGTCTGAAGCTTGTGAGAAGAGTTTCCAAGAGTTGAAAACCAGGTTGACTACAACTCCGATCTTATCCCTACTCGAGGGAGCTGATGGCTTTGTTGTATATAGTGACGCTTCCAGAATTGGGTTGGGATGCATATTGATGCAAAGAGGCAAGGTGATAGCATATGCCTCCAGACAGCTTAAGACTCATGAGAAGAGCTACCCAATTCATGATCTTAAGCTTCCTGCTATGGTGTTTTCTCTTAAAATCTGAGACACTATCTTTACGGTGGGTATGTGGATGTATTTACTGACCACAAGAGCTTACAATATGTATTCAGCCAGAAGAAGCTGAACTTGAGGTGTAGGAGATTATTAGAGCCATTGAACGACTATGATATAACATCCTCTATCACCCAGGTAAAGCTAATGTAGTTGTTGATGGTCTTAACAGGTGACCAAGAGGATTACTACACACATTGAGGATGGAAAGAAAGAATTAGCTAAGGAAGTGCACACACTGGCATGCTTGGGGGTACAGATTGAAGATTCTGACAAAGGTGGTGCGATTATCAAAAATGGGGCAAGTCATCCTTAGTGGTAGGGAGGTGAAAGAAACGCAAGACCAAGATCCTATCCTCCATCAGTTGAAAGAAGATGTTCAGAAGAAAAAAGTAATAGTGTTTGCAAAAGTGGGATATAGAGTCCTGAGATACCAAGGTAGACTATGTGTACCAAGTGTTGATGCTCTTAGAGATAGGAATCTAGTTGAGGCTCACAATGCCAGGTACTCTAATCACCCAGGTGCAACAAAAATATATAGAGATTTATGAGATGTTTATAGGTAGGGTGGCATGAAGAAAGACATTACAGAGTTCGTGTCCAAAAGCCTGAATTGCCAGCAAGTTAAGGTAGAGCACTAAAGGGGCTTGTAGTGTGGCCCAGAATATTGAAATTCCAAAGTGGAAGTGAGAGATGATCAGCATGGACTTGACAATAGGCTTATCTTGATCTCGTAGACAACATGATTTGATAGGGGTAATAGTAGACAGAATTACTAAGTCAGGTCCCTTTCTACCTGTCAAGACAACTGATACAGTTGAGGGCTATGTCAGACTTTACATTAAGAAGATCGTTAGATTACATGGGGTTCCTATATCCATCATTTCATACAGGGGATCCCAGTACACAACACAATTTTGGAAATCCTTTTAGAAAGTGTTTGGTACAAAGGTAAATCTTACTATAACCTTCCATCCTTAGACAGTGGGGCAAGCGAAGCAGACCATATAGACTCTTAAGGATATCTTGAGAGCATGTTTCATAGACTTCAAAGATAACTAGGATGATCACTTACCCTTGATTGAATTCTCCTATAACAATAGTTTCCAAGCTAGCAAACAAATGGCACCATATGAGGCTCTTTATTGGAGGAGGCGTAGATTGCCTATTGGGTGGTTTGAAGTTGGCGAGGTAGGATTATTGGGCTAGATTTAGTCTGTCAGGCTATCATAAAGGTGAAAGTTATTCAAGAGAGACTAAATACAACCTAAAGCCGAAAGAAGTCTTATACCGATGTTAGAAGGAGAGATTTGGAATTTGAGGTAGGTGATCGGGTGTACCTAAAGGTTTCACCGATGAAGGGAGTTATGAGATTAGGAAAAAAGGGTCAGTCCTCGATATATTAGTCCATACCAAATTATTAGAAGGATTGGTAATGTGGCATACGAATTGGAATTACCACCAGAGTTAGCTGTTATTCTTCCAGTACTCGATATTTCTATGCTTAAGAAGTGTTTGGGAGATCCCGTACTAGTTATGCCTATAGAGAGTATTGGGGTCAAAGATAGTTTATCATCTGAATAGATCCAAGTTCAGATACTAGATCATTAAGTTCGCTAATTGAGGACCAAGGAAATTGCTTCTGTTAAAGTATTGTGGAGGAACCAGGTTATCGAGGAAGCCACATGGAAGCTGAGGCAGATACAAAAGCTAGATATCCTCACCCATTCGTGCCTTCCAATGAAGAGCATCAAGGTAATATTCTTTATTCCACCATTGAGTTGAGATACATGCATACATATGTGTAATAAGATATCTGGATAGCTCCTTGTTGATAAACTAGATCATGAGTAGCAAACATGTGTATATTCCTAGTTTCACCTTCATTCAAGGACGAATGGTCCTAAGGGGGAGATATTGTGACACCCCATAACTCTATCCTCATATATACCTATGTTTTAAGCCTCACTCTTATATGTGGGAAGTGTATTAAGGTCATAAGAGACCTCTAGTATACAGTCGAGTTCAAAACTTTCCTATAAATTGAGTTTCTAGTCCTAGATTATGCAAGGGTCAACTTTAAATAATCATAATTGATAGAGCACAAACAATTAGATGTCCCATGACCTACCAAATGAAATCCCTTTTAATTAGCTTTCCAACACTAGTGGTTTCACCACATTTAGAGTTCGGAGTCAAATGTTATGGTCGTTTTATTAGAGACTGCCAGATGCAGAGTGCATCTGCGAAGCCCTTTTATGGGCCGTAAATCAAAAAGTACGACTCGTCTGCTAAATCATGTAAAAAAGTCCTGAAACTTCAATTTTTGGTCCCAGATTTTACGAACCAATCTATGGGTCGTAGAGCACTCTACGGGCTGTAAAATGAGCTCGTAAAAGTGATCCAGAGACCCCAAAATTTGCCCAAAAGCTTATGAAAGGGTCCCTAGGGCCATTAAGGGTCTCGTAGACGACCCGACCAGAAATTTTAAAGAGGGGTATTTTTGTCTTTTTTCACCCTTTTAAGCCCAAACTTATTAGTTGTCACCTAATTAAAACCCTAGAATGAAACTCTTCATATCATTAACGCTCAAACACTCTCTAAACTTAGAATGTAGTTTCAAAAGGGTAAAAGCTAGGGCTTTCATGAACTTTCTTCAATTTCTACAATAAACTAATTCTCCAAGTATGTAAGGCCCTCCAAAAGTTATCCTACATATGTTTTAATATCTTTAACTACTAGTCTGTACCGAAGATCAAGCTTATGAGTTGAGATCGGGTTTTTTCTCCATCATTAGTGAAGTTCATCAAAACACTTGTTCATGTATTTTTCTTGATAAGGCCCTTATTGATTTCACTACTAAATTAAGCTATTGAGACAAGATTTACAGTTATTGTTGGATTTGTGATAACCCTATATATTTCATGAAAAGCTATTACGTCCACAGTTTTGAGTTGAAAGTAAGAAGTACTTAAAGCTTTCGTAATTACAAGATAGCTGAGTGATAAATATTATGTTTTGAGACACTTTGCATTGGTACAAGTTCAGTCAAAGAGAAGAGATAAGTTGAGAAACGTTTAAGAAAGCTAAAGTTGGCTGAAGTCCCAAAAGATTAAAAAGGCATTTTGAGAACTCTTAAAGTTATGAGCATTATAAAAATTATTTTGCGAGCAGTATTGAGCACCGATATGAGTGAGAGTAATAATAACTCAAACTCATAAACTACATAGTCGGCGTAGAATAAGATTGTACCAAGAGTACCATTCCTCACTTGCCACTGAGATGCCCAGTTTTGGGATGGATCCACTCCTCTAGTTTTCGTCCCTTACCCTAGCAAAGTATGGGATGGCTTTGGCAGTGTGAGCAAGACGTTGTATCATCATGAGGCTCAAATTGATGGTTGTCGGTCAGAGAAACTCCTCAAGATAAAGTAAGCTAGTTTCTACATACAGAGTTTTAGCATATGTTTTTTTTTTAACTTTCAGCATGCATTTTATTTATTACATCCACTATCCTATTTTTTAGACATGTTTCAGTTACTTAAGTATAGTACCTTATCCTAAGTTTTCGATTTTGGGTATTTTATATAGCGTACATTCCACGTACTGACGTCCTTTGGACCTGCATAATTTTATGATGTAGATACAGGTGATAGAGTTCCTCAGCAGATGCTCTGTTGAGGACCAGCTACTCATTCAGCTATTGTTGAGGCCTCTTACCAGTCAGAGGCTTTGGTTTCTTTATCTATGTTTTTTTAGCATTTCTTTTTAGTAGTGGTTACCGTGGGCTTGTCATGGTAGTTATTTAAGATTATTCTAGTTATAGGTTCCATATACTTTATGACAGGGGTTTTAGTTCTCGTTTTTAGATGTTACTGAGATACTTCCTTGGTTTAGACGGTTCAGACTATTGCAGTTTCTTTAGTACATCTTATCTATGCCTAACTTCATTATTTGGGTCTTCCGCTGAGTAAATTAGCTAGGTCAAGTGGTTCATTTGGAACCAAAAATGGTTCTAGGTGTCAATCACGTCCAGCGTGTAGACTCGAGGAGTGACAATCTTCTTCCTATCCAATTCCTATCAACTTTAGGTGGATATCTTCTTCCTCTTCTACCTCTTTTACCACCCCTTTCATGGGTCTTGGTAGGGATGGCAACAGGGCGAGGCGGGTCAGGTTTAGAGTTATGTGGGTGCAGGGTGAGTTGAAGTAGCAATTTTTAAAACTAATACGGGGTGGAGCCGGTAGGGGGTTTAAAAAATCAAATAGGAATTCGAAGAAATTAAATTTTTGTAATTATTAAAAATCAAAGATATAAATTTTTTATATTAAACATTGACTTTAATTTTATTTTTTTCTAAAATTAAACTAGACATGTTTGGCAAATTGTTAGTTGTTAAAATAATAATTAAAAACTTTTAAGTAATGATTAAGAAATAATTATTAAAATGTCAACTAAAAATAGTAAATTAGTTGTTGTGACGTTAATTAGCAAAAAAAAAAACTGAATTCAATTAAAAAATAAAAGAACTTCGAAATTTAAGTGGGGTAGTTTTATGCAGGGCGGGTCTATAAAGGCGGGGTAGGGTGGTTTAAAAACTTTGTGGGTTGAACTCAATCCGCCCCGTACCCACCCCACAACCGCTCCATTGCCATCCCTAGGTCTTGGTTAGGTAAGAGACGTTGCTGTCAAGGGCCTTCGTGTTTTTAATGCAGTCATCTCTTAGGTGACCTATCTTACCACACAGGGTACAGAGGACTCCGTGGTCAGTTGCACAGTCTTTGGGTTCCTTGATGGTGAACCCGATCCTGTACTTAATGGTAGACTAACCTTGCTACATATCATGGAGCATTGTAGAGGACTTGGTCCACTTTATGTTATGCTCTAATTTAGCTTTGGTCTAATAAAGATCTTTCAAAAGGGCTTCCTTTTTATTGAACAGGATGATAAGCTCATTTCCTAGTTCTTTAGCCTTTTCATCCAAGTCTAATTGGGCCTAACTCATTACGTTGTTCTCCTCTCTGGAGGACTTGAATTAGTCAATCTCCAACTGCAGTTTTTAGTTGACATTTTCCAAATCCACATTCCCAGTTCTCAACTAAGCATAGTCCTCCAAGAGAAGTTCCTTGGAATTGCAAACGGTCAAATAGGCCTCAATCAGAACCTGACAAGGACTCAAGCTTTTTCTTAGAATATTTATGAATGTTAGCTTTAGCTTGTTCAAAACTTACCTTGGTGTCTAACAGTGCGCTGTCCTTGTCATAGGAACCTGTTCCAGCCATTGGAGTTAGATTTTCTTGACTATATTCGGGCATGTAGTTGTCAGATTTAACCCCAGCGGCGATAGCTACCTTGTCCTTGTAGCTTTCATCATCAGACTCTTCCATAGCAATAAGAGCAAGAAAATCGTACTTTTCAAGTTATTCAATGGCTATGAGGGATTGGTTTTTAGGAGCTTTTCCACCAGATTCTCCACCAGGGTTACTTGTCAGAGCAGCTAGAGCTCTCTACACTGAAAGATTTGCTTCTTGATTCGTCATCCTCCTATCTTTGTGAACATATGCTTTAGGCCTGGTTTCCTTGGGCTTATACGACATATTCTTCTTGTATTCGAGTACTCAGAGGGGGCAGAACTTGATGAAGTGATGAGGACTTCCACACTTGTGACAGAGTTATTCCCTTAGATCTTTCTCAGTAATTTGTTGAGGGGCCTTCTCTGTCCACCAGATCCCTTTCGCAGCACTTGTTGGACCTGTTGGTGATTAATGTAATATTTTCTTCCTCAAAGTCTTTTTTCTCAATAGCCTTTCAGACCAAGTTCTTATCCTTTCTCTTATTGTTCAACTCTTTCTCCTGGTTCTTCTTTATTTCATAAGTCACCAGAGTTCCCATCAGCTAGTCCATAGTCATGGTGTCCAGATCCTTAGCTTCGATAATGGCTTCTACTTTACTTTCCCTGGATTCTGGTAGCACACTCAGTGTCTTCCTGATAGCCTTGCCTATTGGTATGATTTCTCCCAAAGAGTAGATTTTGCTGACTATCGCCGAGAACCTGGTTTCCATAGATCGTATGGATTTACCTTCATGCATCCTGAAAGTTCATACTATTGATTAAGTTTGTCAATCTTAGCCTTTTTCACTTGAGTAGTCCTTCGTGAGCGACCTGGAACATGTCCCATATTTGCTTAGCATCTTGACACGAAGAGATCTTGTTGTATTCATCGGGACCAATTCCATAGAGCAGAATCTTTTTCGCCTTAGCATTGTTTTGGATGGCTAGCTTGTCTGCTGCATCCTACTCACAGCGTTCCTTGGGCACTCTGGTACCAGAAGTGGTTCCATCCTTCATTGGAATCGTTGGTCTGTTCAGCACAACATTCTAGAGATCAGGGTGCTCTCCTTCAATGCGATCCATCATCTAGTTCTTCCACCATCCGTAGTAGTTTTCGTTGAACAGTTGGGGTCTTGTCTGAGAAACTCCTTCTTGAGATGTGAGTGGGGCTGCCAAATTAGCTTTTCGAGGTGACTAGCCTTGATTCGAAAAGACCCACTCTGATATTAACTGAAAAGGAAACTACCCCTATTCCATGAGTGAACTTGGTTCAGTTAGCAGTACCAGACAGTAAAATCAAAGCAGTAAACAACACACCCAACTTATAGTGGAAAAACTCCTTGCTCAAGGAAGAAACAACCACTAACTACACTAGTAGGATTTCAACAACTCTTTATTACTTCAAACGAGCAATGTCAACTTATAACTCACACTTCACACCACAACTACTGAGAGACAAACCCACTCTCAACAACAACTCCCTCAAAGAAAATTTCTTACAATATTTATCGCTAAACAAAGATTCTAAAAAGATTGTCAAACAATCTTGAACAATCAAGAAAACCTAACTCTAGGTCTTGTTTGAGTGTGCTCCTTAAGTGCCCCATGCTCTTGCTTAAATGCTCTCAGTTTGCAAAAGCTATATCTTCTAGGGTTGATAAATGTATTTATATTGAACCCTAGAGACATTCCATGTAGAACCCCTTTCTTGAGTAGGGCACATGATTCTTTTCCATAAAGGAGTCCTTTTCCAAAGTTGCTACCCTTATCGAGTCCCATTCTGATTCAGTTTCCTTAAACAACAATCCTTCTCCAACTGAGATTCAGCTTTGTGTCTCCTGATGCAACTATGCTGGACCTAGTTCCATTTGTCATCATCAAAACTGCATATGCATACTTGCAATAATCCTAACAGTGCGTGCTTGTCGCCAATTCTTGTTATCCCCTGAATGATATCGTTGCAATCGTATTGATGTTGATTTCATATAGTTTATAACCTCTTGTCCATCTTTGTAACAAACATGTGTTGTAGGAATGACATCATACTCTGAGAATGTTGTAGAGCCACGATATTTTTCGTTCACGAGAATCATGCCAGCACCACTAGCCTTTTTCACTACTTCTCCTTTATCGGCTATAGATGTGTAACCAGTTGTATTACACAGCACTATTCTACCCTTGACATGACTTGTATTCAATGAAATACAAGCTAAACCATTCACGAGTGGTAACAATCTTGGTGAAAGTTTTGTTGGTTGAAAGGCTGATTCGCCTTCATACATAGCTCTGTTACCCAAAACTGCAACTACACTTATCTTTCTATCTGTTGTCCTAGCACTAATGGTGAGAATCCATGGGGCCCCATTTGTCGTACTAGCATCATCCGGTCAACTATTTCCTGCTGAACAACTTACAAAAATTCCCTCCACGATCGCGCTATATACGCCAATGGCTATATAATCATCATATAAAGGACGAACATCTTTTAATCCAATTGAAATTGAAATCACATCCACACTGTCTCCAATTGCGGCATCGAGACCATCTAAGACATTAAATTATAGACAAAATACATGGCAGACTTCGTACATTACCACATGGGCTCGAGGCACAATGCCAACAGCCATGCCATTAGCATTATCAAAATAATTGGCACCATCCACAAAGTTCCCCGCGGCTGTGCTTGAAGTATGTGTCCCGTGTCCATCTTCGTCCCAAGGGGAAAAATCTGGCGTCGCAAGACTTCTTGCTCCAATAAGCTTTTTGTTACAATGGTTTGTAACATTGAATTCACATTTGCCTTTCCATTTAAGAGGTGGATTAGGCATTCCATTATCATTACTGAAGGATGTCGAGGATCAATTAAACCAATGATCATACCTTTACCTAAATTTGATGCATTCCATAAGCCACCATTCTGGTGCAAGCCAAGGAAACTTGGACTGTGTGTGGTGTGCATCTGAAGTACCCACTGGGGCCGCTGACACAAAACCAGGCTTCTTTTCCATCTCTTTCACTTTGTCTGATGACAGCTTAGTACCAATGCCGTTGAACACATGACGATCAGAATACAAAATGCGCCATGAGTGATTCGAATCTATAGGCAAAAACGATTGATGCAAGAGATGCAAGTCTTTCGAATTTGAGAAAAATTGATCATGCCCTTCAAGATGTACTATATAAGTTTCTAATTTGTTTTGATTAGTGAAATGATCACCAAATGTTTTTGATGAATGAAGCAGGACAAAGCAGAGAAAGGTTGAAATGAACTTCAGATCCATGTTTTTTCCAGGTGACTCACATTTAGCAAGATGTGCTTATATAATGTATAATATTGACTAGGTCATATGTAATTTATTATGGTCAGCAATTCAGCTTTGTGCAAATTATCCATATTAACTTAGTCAAACTGAAACATGACGTTGAATTGAAAAATAATAATTCTGATGGTAATCAATTATTATTAAGTTGAATGAAAATAGAAATAGTATAATCAGGATTTACCGAGGGCTGCCATCGATACAAGGCGCCAAGCTAATTTGAGCCTCGCTAAATATGAGAAAGGAGACTCCTCAAATATCGAAAGAATCACTTGCTCCTCCATTGGTATTTTGCTATCACAACATTAAGAAACAAAATAATACTCTCTCCATTTAAAAAAAAAATGACTTGGTTTGACATGGCATGAAGTTAAAGAAAATAAGAGAATTTTTTAATTTTGTGGTCCTAAACTAAAGTTATGTTAAATGTACCAAAATGTTCTTTAATCGTGTTGTTTTAAACATGTTACGGGGAAAATTGAAATCAAAGTTTTGTTAAAAAAGAAAATGAGTCTTTTTTTTAAATAGATCAAAAAGTAAAGTAAGTCATTCTTTTTTAAAATAGAGGGAGTAATAATATAGCGAGGACTGTCTCAATAAATCAAAAGTACTAATATGAAAGAAAAAGTAATAAGACTCTATAGATTTGCAAAAATAGGTAAGTAAATTGAAATATCTATTATTATATGGATAAAGTAAAATGAAACAGAGAAAGTATATCATATTGATGTATTGCTTACTGAGGGACGACCATCGATATATTAAAGTTGATAAAACAATTATCGAGGGATCTAACATTTGATACATCAATATATAGAGTTTTTTTTATTTATATAATTAAGTTGACTTACGATAAAAAATAACTCTTTTGTAACAAATTTAAGAAATAGAGTCATAATTTATTGTTGTGAACTAAACAACACCTAACTTGATACTTATCACAACAGGTTGCTCAATAGATTTTGTGTACAAAATTCAAAATATATTAAAGCTCTTTCAACTTATTTTATATGCCATCAAGTTAAGATCACCTCAGGCAATCTTTTTTTAGTATTCATCAATATTGTTATGAGACTATGTCAACTAAGCATATTTAAAAGGAAAAAAAAGGATCAATATACCTTCAAACTATCCGATTTGGATCACATATATCCTCCATTTCATTTTAGTATCAAAAATACCTTACCGTTTGTGCAATTGACCACATATACCCTCCTGCTCAACAGTCTATTTTTTTAAATGATGTAAAGCCCACATGGCAGTCCAACTTGGCAAGGGATATCCCCGTTGGTTGCCAAATAGGATATATTCATTTTGTTTAAATTAAACCCATGTTTGTAGCTACCCACTTATAAGCATGCTGGCGTATGTGGATGCACTATTGAATGTAGACTTGCCAGAGGATAAAACGAACCTCAATCATGAAGAAATCGTCGAGAAACTAATGTTATAAGAAGGCCAAAAATAAGTGAATCTAAAAAATAAGTTGAACCAAATGAAATTCAATTACAAAGAGAAATGGTAATTTGTCAAAAACAGGGAAATCACAAGAGAAACCGATGAAGAATGATTGTATCAATTCATATATCCAAATACAAAAGAATACATCGATATTTATAAACAAGAGAACTATTCTACACTTCATGTAAATCCCACAAATTAGTCTGCATAATATTGTACAACTAAATCTATACTAGATGTAGTATCTAGAATATCCCTTAGAGATGACATCATTATTGAGAATTAGTTGAAAAGGAATAGAAGGTTCAGAACATCCAAATGACAAGTTCCAAGTTGAAAATCCAAATGAAAAGTTCAAAACACTGCATAAATTCACAACTAGCAGAAATACTTAAAACATGAATTGCTTGTTTTTTAAAATTTCTTTAGGTCACAAAATGAATGTCAATTTGTATCAAAATAAACAACACATAAACAATAATTGTTTCTTAAAATTGTTGACAAAAGACCCTTTTTGCTGCATTATCATGCCAAACAGATTTTTTTTTTTGCAGCACCTAAGAACATAATGTCAAACAAGGGAGACTAGTGTTGAAGTTTTTAAAAAAACATTAAGCATATATGCAGTCTTTACCTAATAATCACGAAAGAATCCAATAATGAGTCTACAGCTGAAGATCATATCCTTCAACAAATGCCAGAGTGCGCTCCAAATTAGTCCATATTCATGCATACAAAACATAACCAAACTAGTTAAACTGGGCCACTCCAATTGGTGCAACTTTCTTCTAACTGTGGGCATAGCATCCGAGAAGTCCACAAGTCGTAGCCATTTGCATCTTACTAGCGTTAATGTAAGAGATTGAATTGATGAGAGTCCAATGAGACTAGATGAGATATTTTTGAGTAATTTACTCACTTGATAGATATGAGCAAAATGATTTGATCTATGGAAGTAGTATTAAGCACCGATTTGGGTAAGGGTAAAATAACATTGAATCCAGTAAACTATGTAGTAGTATAGGGAACAATCGAACCATTAAAGTTGGATGTTTCCTTACTTGTCCTAAAAGAAGACTTTGATTGTGGATTTGTCGATTGTGATGTCCTTTGCCTTGGCAAGATATTGGGTTGATGTGGCAACGACATCGCGCGCTCATAGGTGATGGTCATCAGTTAGAGAAACTACCACTTATTAATTGACTTGATTTGACGTGAGTTCCATATTATTGTGTCTATTTTCAAAGTGGGATTTTATTCTTAAACTTATATGTTCTACAGAGTTGAGTTGATTATTGAATTGAGTCTCTTAAGTTGAGTTGAGTTGATCGCTGAGTTGAGTAGTTTTGAGTGTGTCCCTTTCTTGCAAGATATTTTACATACTGTATATTCCATATACGGGCACAATTTAATGTTGCATAATTTTATGATACAAATACAGGTGTTAGAGATTATTAAGGCACTCCATTGAAGATCCCGTTCGTTCCTAATGGTGGTGAGACCTCCTTGCTTCCGGAGGAAACTTATCTATTGCTTTTGAGTGGTTCTTTGAGGTTGTCATGGACTTGTCACTAGCACCTTCTTGATAGATGAATAGGGATAAAAGCTTCATATCCAGTAACAAAGTAGAGTTGATGTTTCTATTTAGAGAATTTTGGGAAAATCATTATCTATTGAGTTGAGATGATTTGAATTATTGTATTTAAAAACTATTTCCTTATGAGTTATTGATATGACTAACCCACCTTATTATTTCGCTTATTATATATTTGAGTCTTTCGCTGAATGATTGAATGAGTTATTGAACTAAGTGATTTGCTTGGGGGCCAACAATGGTTTTTGAATGTCGGCCACATATACGTACCCTCTCGCGGGTGTAACAACAAGACTGCTAGAAAAAACACTAGTGGAACTTGTCAACTCCTTAAGGAATCCTAATCTCCTGAAATAACACAAAGCAAGATTTGTGTTTCCATTACTACTGTAGAAGTTGAATGCATAGTTATTGACTTATGTTATGTTCAAATTCATGGATGGCGCATCAATTAAATGATTATGATATTTCTACTAAACCTATACAAATTTTTCGTGACAATTCTAGTGCTATCTGCTTATCAAAAACTCCAATGCATCATTCTAGAGCTATGCATATTAATATTAAGCACTATTTTTATTAGAGATCAAAAAAGAGATGTCAAAATATTATTTGTTAACACTAGGTCTTAATTAGTTAATATTTTCACAAAACCCCTCCATGAAGAGAGATGGTCTTCGAAAATCTTTGGAAATTATTTTAAAACCTTTTTGAGTGCTTGTATTTATGTAGATTATGTGCTTATATGAACTAATCGTTGTTACTTTTTCTTTGCTGGCATTTTGTGTGTCTTTTTAATTTTTCTGACGGTATCTCTTTATCTTCTGTGTCCTTTCCCATCTGTCACCTCATTCTCTTCCCCTTCCAATCTTTTTTTCAATAAAACCCCTCTTTTTCTTCTTTCTTCCCTTAAAAATGGCGAAAGCCAAAAAGAGTTTTATACCTATGTCACGCTCCGAACCTAGGGCCTAGATGTGACAAGAGAATGTGGGACCCGAAGGAACCCCAAACAAGCCTCATAGCATATCATTACACATCCTTGGTCGCGGAAACAATAAAAATGACAATAAGAGATAAGCATAAACAAGGGGAATCGGGTCTAAGATAAAGAGTTAAACACTTGAATAACATAAATGAGTCAAAGCTCAAGCGTAATACATAGCTTGTCCAACAACACCTCTAGACATAGAACTTAGCGGGGGCCAAGACAAACAACTGGGCTCACCCTCGTAGTCATAAGTATCCCAAAAATATACAAGATGTAGTCTGAACATAAGCATGAAAGAAGATAGATATTGTCCCTGAACATGAGGACTCACCAAAAGCTAACTTGAACAATCCGTCTATCCACGAGGAGAATCAATAAGGGCTCCGATTCCTACATGGTAACATCATGTAGGCATAGATTATGCATTAGTACGTTTGAATATACTAAGTATGCGGGGTGCAATGCATGTAACTTACCAAAACTTGCATATCGACGTTAGATGATAAGGCACATAATATAGAAAAAGTTGAATATCGAAGAATGCAATATACGAGATGCTATGAAAGTCATGATGCATGAAATGCAAATGATGCGCTTATATATATTGCGGATGTGACCTCAACCGACATAAGTAAGACCAATCGGCTATTACTTAGAATCTCGATGAAATTCCCTCATCGGTAAAAAGGTGATCTACTTGCCAAGGGTAGACCATACTTTACCTTACGGGATAACTCCCTCATTGTATTAAATAACCCTCCTTACGGGACAACTCCCTCTTCGGATAAGATTTTCACAAAATCATAAATCAAATCATTTCTTCTCCTTACGGAACAACTCCCCCTCTTTGGATCGAAAACCTATATTAGGCACATAGTTCAAGGAAAGGGAAAGGGTCCTTGGGGATAGCCCTAACGCCTCCAATCCATCGGTGCTAAGTCGTCATCCCACAGGAATAAATATGCGTATACATATATATACATACTTTCAAACGAACGTAAATAATTTCCGAAACCATTTCAATGTATTCTTAGGCATAAAGGCCAAAACATAATTTCATAGTCTATATACTCATGCATAGGAATAGCCCATTCATATACAAAATGATGCAAGCACCCAAAATAATCAAAGAGCCAAAATCAAAGACATCTATGTGATCACAATATTGTCATAACCAATATTTTATCAAAATCATACCATAAAACAAAATTGGGCTTAACCCATAACATACTTTCTCAAAATAATCCATGTACATAAATGCATATACTATGAACAATGAGAGAATGACATGCGCAATTAAGACTAAATGCAAAATCAACATTTATAATATGAAAATGAAGTGAAATCATAATTAAATCCATATTTAAATCCATAGTGTAATCACCCATGCCTAAATAATTCTTAAAGGGGATATGCATACTTATAATTTCATAAACCCCAAAATAAATCCTCATATAATGGTTTAAATCACATTAAACTCATCAAATAAACACTACCCATGCATCAATAGGATTTTAGGAATCATAATATTCAAAACCCCAAATTAAAGTAAGCGAAATCTATGTAGGTTTTCTTGAAAATAATTTTGGGTCTCCTTGATCGGAAAGAATCAAGGATCAACCCATGTACCTCAGACCTTGAGTTCCTTGGAATTGAGTTTGGGAAGAATGGAAGCCTGGAAGTGGGTCTTGGAATCCAAACTTGTTGTTGGGTTTCCTTGACATTGAATTGAAGCTTAATGGAGGCTATTGAGAGGATTTGGGAGTGTTATTGAGATGAGAGTAGTAAGACTTATCCTTTGGAACATTCTTTAGGTCTTTTAGGATGGTTAAGATAGCATTGAAAGTCTAAAAAGGGCATTAGAGTAAGTAGCATTTACAAAAATGCCATTAGTGAACGGATGGAAATTTTGGCAAAGCGTTGCTCCTCGGAAGGTTCCACGGGTCGTTTGGAGTGCCTGTGACAAGGTACTTAGTCCAAAAATTGAAATTGGAAATCGATTGGAACAAGACATCTCGTCATGACCACGGAGGCCTCCACAGGTCGTGTGGAGGCTCGTTGCACCATACTTGGTGCTTGAAAATGTTACCCAGGCTCCATAAAAGGACTATGGGTCTTGCCCCATGCCACGGGTTGTGGTGAGGGGCGTGGCACAACACTTAGCAAGAAAACTCTCCCAAACGTCCACTATTCCTCTCTTGTACTCACCCCACAACCAGCCACATGGCCAGTGGCGAGCCACACGGCCCGTACCACTAGTCATGCCCCATTCCTTAGGCCAAAATGGCCTTTTCCAACTCAAGACACCCCACACAACCCGTACAAGACACCACTGCCCATATAGGTGCCCCGTAGGGCTTTACTACACGGGAGGGTCTTACGAAAATGATCATAACTCCTTCATCTGAACTCCAAATGAGGTAAAACCAAGAGTGTTGGAAAGATAACTCAAAAGGGATTTCATCTGACATTTCATGGGACACCCAGTTCCAATTGTGCTAAAAGTTATTCTTATTTAAAGTTGACCCTTCTACCGGTACTTGTGTCGAACTTTCGACGAAAATTCTTTTGAACTTGGCTTGTCGTAGTGGCCCATGACAGCCTTAAACGACATATATAAGCTTGAAAATTGTAGGTCCTTACAACCATCTCATAAAAGCGCCAGGAACAAAGGGAAGGGCATTTTAAATTCCCCCGACCCAGTTGACTCTAAAGGCTCTTCCTCTCCATCCTTATCCTCCACCTTAGACTCATTTTTGCCTTTTACTCACAAGCTTTATGGTCTTGATGATCTGTCTGGAGATTCGTAATAAGAAATGCAAGTTTGATGTCAAAAATCCTTTAGTACTAAAACTAATTTTTGGAGTTCTACTAATGATTTCCTCTTTCGAACTCTTAAATCCAAGATTATTGTGTCGTACAGAGTTGTTGACCTCAATCTTTTGTTATCTCTAAATTGCACGTTAAAGAGGTTTGAATGTCAGGGGTGGGCTAATCTCTTCTCCACTACTGCCAAGTTATTGTATTAACCTCGTGTCACACTATTCATTGCAAACCTCAAGTCCTCCAAACCTGAAGAACTTGAATTGTTGGTTCTAGGTTAACATACTTTCTTTGATTCTGTATTTTTGAAGAAATTCTTTATAACTTTGGTTTCTGTGTTCCTACGAAAAACTTTTGGCCCTCTAACTTTGGCGTTTCATATGAAGAAGCAAAGAAGGCTATGGTATTAGACCCGTTAGCTTCATTCCCCTCTAGTCTAGGCCCCAAAGATGTCTCTTTCAAAACTAGGGTTATGGCAACTATCCTTCTTCCTCATGCTACATGCTGATTCCTTTCCTATCTTTGTATACGATACTTTTTTACTTATTGTCTCCTGTTCAAAAGAAGATCAAAGTTGTCTTCCTATATTTTGAGTTTCATGCTAGATTTCGTTAATGATCTCTCTAGCCTGCCTTATGGTAGATTATCTCTCGTATCTTGAAGCTAATCATGTCTGTCTTGATGACATTACACCCTCCCCCCTTTATTCTAGGGCTTTTGGAAGTATGAGTTATATCCACTCCAATGATTCCAGGATTCTCAAATTTGAAGTTCATGCGGCCGCTGCTCAAGAAACTCCTGCTGATCCCTCTCCCTCCAATACTGTATCTTCAAACTCCTTAGACTCCAAAATGCCGGAAGATAATATAATCAAGATATTTTATTTGAAAGACATTCAGACCATACTCTCTGATATAGGTGCAAAATTTTTATCTCTCTAGGACTTACTCATTGCCACTCATCATAAGTTTGACCAAGTCAACGAGTCATTGGACAAGGTAAGATCAGTTTCCAAAGAAACAAGTGAAAATGTGGCCAAAATTCGTCTAAACGTGGATCAAGTCATCAATGTGGCTAACAAGATCCTAACCAGCCCTGATGTTAAGGCTGCTCCGTGACCGCTCTGTTTGACAACCTGAAGGCTGCTACTGTTAACACTTACTTACTTTCTTCGTCCTCGCTAAAGAGGATTTGTTTAAGATAATCTTTTTATTTTGGTTTGTACTTAGGGTTTAAGCCCCATCTGGATGATGCTTTTGCTACTTCGCGTAATGTTTAGGTTCATTATATGCCCTGCATGTTTTTTTGTCTTTTTTTCTGCTTTGTGTTTCCTTTTTGATGATATCAAAGGGGGAGAAAAACAACATGAACACTTACTCTGGGAGAGTCAACAAAGGCAACCAGAAGCACTTGCTCGGAGGGAGTCAACAACCCCCAAAGGGAAATCAATTGTTAAACTATTGTCATTATAGGGCAGATTGTTAGTGTTCTAATTATGAATGATGATTATATTTGTAGGAAAACTATAACGATCCCGAAAAGTGCCTGAAAATGTGTCTCGAAAATGTCCAGAATCATAATTTTCATATATCTCAAAATCTGTGTGTTATTTCGAATATCCGACTTCATATTCTTGATCAGGGGTCAAATTGAGTGGGAAATGAGTTTAACTCTGATTTTAGAGCAACCGTAGCAAATTTCAAAATTTCAAAAATTGAAAAAAACAGTGTTAATCTGTGTTTGGGGCGCGATACACCCTAGTGTATTTTGTTGTCCAGTTTTTCAGTTCGGTCCAAGACTTTTGGGTCTTGGGCCTAAGCCTTCCCATGCGTGAAAATATCTATAATTAGCCTTATTTCAACCACATATCATCCAAGACATTCCCAAACACTTAGACAATATTTCTTCTCTAAATTCATGTCTCAAAACTCATCCGGATCTAAGGATTTCCTCTCAAGCTTCAAGTCTCCATCTCCAATCTTCTTCAAGGATTCTCCAAAAGCTATGGTATGTGGGTTTCTTTCATGGGTTCCTTTCACCCATGATGCCCAAGCTTCCTTTTCTTACAAATGCATGATTTAAAGTTGATTTACTCATGGGTCTTATTTATTATGAAAATCACTGCACACTGTGTTGGGGTTTATGAAATTTGTGACTGTTTTACTATATTTTGGGCTATGAAGTTAAGATCTAATATGAGATTTGATGAAGGCTTTTGATGTATATTGCTTGAGGGTGTTACCAAGAATCTATTGATTGTTTTACATTGTATTTTGTAGCATGATAACACTCTTGAATTGCATGGTTATACGCTAGCACTACACACTCTCTAAGTGTTTGATAAAATGTCCAGTTATGTTTTCTTGAGGAATTGAAGATCCAATGCATGCCTTATGAGTTGAATGACTATATGATAATGAAATGATGATGGAAGATGATGAAAAGGAATGTATGTACATGATGATTGAAGAGTGTATATATGATATTATCTCTATTGTGTTAGGGATGACCAAGCCTAGCTCGGGGGATTATAGGTCGGGTAACCTTATTGAGGGGTTGTGTCACGCCCCAAACTCCCGTAGGGCGGACCGGCACCCGTTACCGATAAGGCTTCGGGAGAACCAACCTATAACCAT